>CM036761.1:3666058-3839443 GCA_020796225.1 Arion vulgaris
CGGGTGTTAGAAAAAATGATTGTACTTTCTCTGACAAGGTATAAACAGGCGAGATGCCTGAAACTGACTTTGCAAGTTCTCACATCAGTTCTCAGAATCTTCTTTCCACTGGAACTATCCCTGGTATGTTTCTCTCAGTGTCTTATATTCAAGTACAGTCTTGTTTGCAGACATCCATGAAGCAAACTATTGGATATTCACAGTTTCTATGCTAGAAGTCAGTTCTCCATACAGAATATTGTTAGGAGTTATCCTTAATCAGGCACAGATGGCTAGTTATGTTAGATGGGGTTGTAGAGGAAAGTAGCCATGCTGGACATTTGAACTAATTCTGATCAAACATAAATTGACCAACAGAAATAACTAATTGTAACCAAATATATATATGGACATTTAACAAGGCAAGGGAAAAACATATATGTACTTTTGAATATAAGTGTTACAGAAGAGTACTCTGTATATAAGTGTTACAGAAGAGTACTCTGTATATAAGTGTTACAAAGAGTACTCTGTATATAAGTGTTACAGAAGAGTACTCTGTATATAAGTGTTACAGAAGAGTACTCTTATATAAGTGTTACAGAAAGTACTCGTATATAAGTGTTACAAAAGAGTACTCTGTATATAGTGTTACAGAAGAGTACTCTGTATATAATGTTACAGAAGAGTACTCTGTAATAAGTTTACAGAAGAGTACTCTGTATATAGTGTTACAGAAGAGTACTTGTATATAGCGTTACAGAAGAGTACTCTGTATATAAGTGTTACAAAGAGTACTCTGTATATAAGTGTTACAGAAGAGACTCTGTATATAGTGTTACAGAAGAGTACTCTGTATATGTTTACAGAAGAGTACTCTGAATATAATGTACAGAAAGTACTCTGAATATAAGTGTTACAGAAGAGTACTCTGAATATAAGTGTTACAGAAGAGTACTCTGTATATAAGTGTTACAGAAGAGTACTTGAATATAATGTTACAGAAGAGTACTCTGTATATAAGGTTACAGAAGAGTACTCTGTATATAAGTTTACAGAAGAGTACTCTGTATATAAGTGTTACAGAAGAGTACTCTGTATATAAGTGTTACAGAAGAGTACTCTGAATATAAGTGTTACAGAAGAGTACTCTGTATATAAGTGTTACAGAAGAGTACTCTGTATATAAGTGTTACAGAAGAGTACTCTGAATATAAGTCTTACAGAAGAGTACTCTGAATATAAGTGTTACAGAAGAGTACTCTGTATATAAGTGTTACAGAAGAGTACTCTGTATATAAGTGTTACAGAAGAGTACTCTGTATATAAGTGTTACAGAAGAGTACTCTGTATATAAGTGTTACAGAAGAGTACTCTGTATATAAGTGTTACAGAAGAGTACTCTGTATATAAGTGTTACAGAAGAGTACTCTGTATATAAGTGTTACAGAAGAGTACTCTGTATATAAGTGTTACAGAAGAGTACTCTGTATATAAGTGTTACAGAAGAGTACTCTGTATATAAGTGTTACAGAAGAGTACTCTGTATATAAGTGTTACAGAAGAGTACTCTGTATATAAGTGTTACAGAAGAGTACTCTGTATATAAGTGTTACAGAAGAGTACTCTGTATATAAGTGTTACAGAAGAGTACTCTGTATATAAGTGTTACAGAAGAGTACTCTGTATATAAGTGTTACAGAAGAGTACTCTGTATATAAGTGTTACAGAAGAGTACTCTGTATATAAGTGTTACAGAAGAGTACTCTGTATATAAGTGTTACAGAAGAGTACTCTGTATATAAGTGTTACAGAAGAGTACTCTGTATATAAGTGTTACAGAAGAGTACTCTGTATATAAGTGTTACAGAAGAGTACTCTGTATATAAGTGTTACAGAAGAGTACTCTGTATATAAGTGTTACAGAAGAGTACTCTGAATATAAGTGTTACAGAAGAGTACTCTGTATATCATGATGAGAGAAGAGAACAAATATATCTATTCAGAAAGTAAGAAAACTGGCTAATGCTACAAATAAGAAAATTGAAGTATTTTGAACATATGAAGAGATACAGAGAGTTGGAGATGACCATTATCGAGGAGGACATCCTGGCAAAGAGGAAGACTACAGAGAAGATGGATTCTAAATGTCACTGATGATTTGAGCATGATGGCTGCAGAGATTGGAACATCTGGCCTATGAGAGAGAGAAATTTTGATGGACTGTTAGGGTGGCAAAGTTCTGCACAGGACAAGCTATTGATGAACCAAATATATTAGGACCACAGATAAGTTACTAGCTAGCTAAACTGAACTGACTAACAAATATATCTACATGACAATGTACTAAACTAACTATCTATCCCTTAATGAACCTACCTCTTGGTTGATGTTGGAGAGGTAATCAAGACCTCCACAGGTGCTATTTTGTGTGATACAACAGGACATAGGAACAACATTTGTATCATTGGTCAGTCTTCTTTCCATCGTCCAATGAGAAAACTGCCAGTCAGCCATCCCACTGACACCGCAGCACTGAAACTGTTCAATCATTAACAATTAGATCACTGTAGCTGTTGCACACAATTAAGTTGATCAACAACATACATCACACAACAACACTTAACAACAGTGTACTCAAGTATCATCTGTTATGATATTAACCAAAAACACAAAATAAGTTCACAGACACAAATACCCAATCTCCTTGAGTATATGTGACACAAATATGTACAATCTCCTTGAGTATATGTGACACAAATATGTACAATCTCCTTGAGTATATGTGACACAAATATGTACAATCTCCTTGAGTATATGTGACACAAATATGTACAATCTCCTTGAGCATATGTGACACAAATATGTACAATCTCCTTGAGTATATGTGACACAAATATGTACAATCCTAGTATATGTGACAAATATGTAGCAATCCTTGAGTATATGTGACACAACAATTAGTATAGTGACTCAATCTCCTTGAGTATATGTGACACAAATATGTCAATTTAAGTAGAAAATACAGTTTAGTTTAGTCTCATCGGATCATTATCATTGTACATCAAACCAATTAGTCCATAAGTGCTCCGATCTACTCATTGGTATGTCTCTCAGAGTGTGAGAACTAATGACACTAGTTCTTTGTTGGTTTACTATTCTTCTTTGGATACCAGTATCATGCTCTTGTCCAGCTAGGTCATACTTGACTTGGAATTCTTGCAGTTTGGTTAGTGTTGTAGACTCACCACTGTTACTTGAATCATTTCTACATCCACTCTCTACCTTAGGGAATTCAGAATATCAACTCGGTCTATTGCTCGCATGTCTTTTACAGCAGCAATGCCTGCAAGTCTATCTGCGATTCAGTTCCCTTACACTCTGTTCCCATTCCTTAACACCTCTGCATTCAGTTCCGCCTACACCTGCTATTCAGTTCCGCCTAACACCTCATCTCTGGCACAAAAATAAAAATAATGAGGAGCTAACAATAATTATTTGTAATTCCATGACAAATCTAATTAATTTCAAAATCTATATCAGTTTATTCCATGAAGAAATAACAGTGAGTGTATGCAAACCCACTGCTCTAGTGATGTGTAAGTGCTTTAGTGATGTGAATGTGCTCTAGTGATGTGTATGTGCTCTAGTGATGTGTAATGTGCTCACTTACGTAGACTGCATGTGATCAACAGCTTTAGTGATGTCTGCATCAATGTCATACTTGGCTGACAATTGTCTGGTTGAGGTTTCAGCCAATCTTATGGATCTGAACACAGACAATAATTACTGATATAGTAATCTGAACACAGACAATAATTACTGGTATAGTATTCTGAACACAGACAATAATTACTGATATAGTAATCTGAACACAGACAATATTATTGATATAGTATCTGAACACAACAATTTACTGATATGAATCTGCCAGACAATAATTACTGATATAGTCAATCTTACAGAAACAGATTAATTACTATATGAGTAATCTAGCACAGACTAATAATTGACTGTTATAGTAATCTAGACACGACAATTATTACTTTTTATAGTTTTCTGGACACAGACAATATTACTTTAGTAATCGAACTCTCTCTATAAAGTTACTAGTATATAGTTTCCTGAGATCACAAGCAATAATTCTGTCGTATAGTAAACTGAACACAGACATTGTATTGTATTAGTATTGTCTCTCCTTGACAAGCTAATTTCAACTCTCTGTCAGGCAAATCATCAATCTCTTCTATAAGCCAGTCTATATTTCTTTCTTTCACAGTAAAAGTAGTTTTTTAGATTTCTTAGTCATCCTTTCTTTCTTGAAGAAACCATTTCTTCTCAGCAGTATGACCAATGTATCTCCATCTTCTCCTTCTTATAACAGTTGTTACTAGTGGTTGATCAGACAAATTCTTCTCAGAGTATGACCAATGTATCTCCATCTTCTCCTTCTTATAACAGTTGTTACTAGTGGTTGATCAGACATTTCTTCTCAGAGTATGCCAATGTATCTCCATCTTCTCTTTCTTATAACAGTTGTTACTAGTGGTTGATCAGACATTTCTCTGATTTCATCACTTCTGAATTCGTCCAATTTTTATTATTTTTCGTAGACATCTATTTTCAAATGCATTCAACTTGCTTTCTATATCTTTAGTCATTTTCCAACTCTGCTGGCATATGTTAGGATTGATACAACATTTGAATTGAAAATTGTAATTTAGTTTTAAACTACATAACTTGCAGTTCCATATTTTATTTAGACTTTTAAAAGCTGATGTTGCTTTGTCAATTGGTATCATAATTTCTTTTTTAACATTTCCTGTGCAATCAAATTGCTACCTAAATAGGTGAACTGCTCTGTTATTTTTATCATTTTAGATTCCAGGGCGATGTCTGCGTTACTTGCTATAGGTGTCTTCATTATATTTGTTTTTATCTGCAGTGCCTTTGCATATAGTGATTATAATTATGTAACAATGCAATATCAACTGCAAAATTGAAATCTTCCAGAACAAATACAATAATAACCAGAGCAATAATCTTAGAACATTTACTTAATCTAGGATAGATAACTCAATGCATTCTCTAGATCACTTATACAGTTACCTCCCTTAGACATGTGTGATGGAAACTTAGTCTACTGACCGATTTATTGGACCATCATCATTGCACTTCGGTGAGTAACCAGTGTGCTCTAATATCTTTCTTACACAAGAAGATCTCAGTGTCAGTGCATGAACTCTGTAGCACCTACGAGGGCCACCGATGTAATTTATAAGATTATGAAAATATTTTGTAGGAATTAAAAATAAAATCTTTTTAATGAATTTTGCAAGGGCAGCGGCTTTCCAGCCTGCTGTTACAGATTTTGAACTGTCAAGGATTTTTTTAATGTGCTCAACTTGAACATGGGACCTACATTTTATTGTATGTCTTCGCTAGGACTAGGAACTTGATCTCACCTACACTGAGATCAGGGCTCCATGTCTACTCTCACAAACTTAGTGTTGTTTCATAACTCTACCACTCTCTCACAAACTTAGTGTTGTTTCATAAATCTACCACTCTCTCACAAACTTAGTGTTGTTTCATAAATCTACCACTCTCTCACAAACTTAGTGTTCACACAAACCTACCGTGCTCTCATACATGTATGCCAGGACCCCAGCACAAGTTTCCAGCAAGAAAACTAACATCAGCACAAAGACATACTGAAATAAATTGAAATACAAAATGTAGGAACTACTTTCAAAATAAAGATATGTATTTCTAATATATAAATAATCTTTCCATGGTTGTATTTCTGTTAGTCAACAGATTACTGCTGTTCTCCATTGGCTATCAGGGACTCTTGTTTACTGGGACTGTTGTGGTTTCTGCCTCTCAGTGGAAGATCCAAAATGGCAGGTTGTGGTATGAGTGGATGTCATCTATAGGTTTTCAAACTCAAGAGACTCACCTGAATCTACTGTCCTGGGCATGTGGTTGTTCACGGCAACAATAGAGCAGACAGGTTTGCATCAAAAGTATAGATTATCTGGGAGTTTATTATGGAAAGCCATTTCTTCGGTCTCTTGGTGATCTACTGTTGGACGAGGACACTAAAATTGGCGTTGAATTAATCCAGTGATTTAAGGAGTTTGCAATTACATGTTGTACGTGTAGTGATAGATACTTGAGGGCAAAGGGAGAAATTGTGTTTAACCAGCGAACCATCAGTATACCTACATTTCAACATCTGCTGGGGAAGACTGAGCACCTATAAGTCTGTCTGGAGTGCTGAGACTTCAGTTCAGTAACCAATAGAACATAGTACTAATAGCTTCAATAAACTGTATGATTCTTTCTTCTTCTTGACGCTGCATATCGAGCACTTGTTAACCACTCTTTGTGATTTGATGTCATCTGAGCTAAGAGCGATTGTATGTTGTGCCAGTTATGCGCCTACAAGTAGGCCAGCACATCCAATTTCTACACCACATTATATTTACTAGGACAGCTTCCTAGGCCCCTACCTCAGTCGCCTCTATGACATGTCTTGTAGGTCTCAGTGTTACTAATCTTTGCTCCCCTTGTGAGTCCCAACAACACAGAGAGGCTATAGTTTCAATGAACTGTATGATTGACTTCTTCTTATTTGTACTTTTGTTAGTCAACAGATCACTTCTTGTTTGTACTTTTGTTAGTCAACAGATCACTTCTTGTTTGTACTTTTGTTAGTCAACAGATCACTTTACTGAACATACAAAACTACCAGCTCAAATAAACATACATTGTACCCGAATTATTCTTCTTCTTCTTTAGCGATCTCTGGTCATGCTCTTCATTTACTGTGGACCTCAAACTGGGCAGTCAGCTTCAGGTCTGTCAGGTTTCCCCAGAGCTTAGTTTTTAGGTCGACTGGGTGTGGCCACATGTTTCTTCTCAGCTCACACAGGAGAGGACAGTCTTGCAGGACATGCTCCGGTGTCTGTTCCGCTTGCTGACACTGGCGGAGAGCTGTTTGACTTATTCCTAGTCTATGTAAATGTTTGTTGAGTCTGCAGTGTCCGGTACATAGTCGAAATATAACGACCTGGTCTTTATACTTCAATCGCCACCTGCCCAGAGTGTTGGTAGCGCGTTGGACGATGGGTGACAAGCCCCCTCTTCTCCAAATTTATGGCGTTCGTGGCACCAAACCGAAGGGTTACGATGTCCATGGCACCGACAAAGGTTCGATGTCCATGGCACAAACGAAGTTACGATTTCATGGCACCGAGCCTAAGAGTTGAAAAAGCTTAAGTGCTTCTGGATCTAAAAATAAAGAAAACAAAAATACTTCAATCTGGCAGCATAATTGCATAGACCAGATATTATTGATAAGATACTTACAAATAATAAGCAGCATCGCAACTCCTTTAAAGTTCCGAGACAGCCGACAACACCAACTAGCAAAATAATCCCTCCGATGGCTATAAATAGATATGTAGTGATCGGGAATAGATGACTGTCCAGAAGACTGATGTAATGATGTCGTAAAAAGAAGCTGCCGACACCAATCAGAAGGAAGGCAATTCCACTCAGCTAAAAATATCAAAAAATAACACTCATTTGTAACAACAGATAATAGTATCTTACTTCTAACAACAGATAGTAGTATCTTACTTCTAACAACAGATAGTAGTATCTTATTTCTAACAACAGATAATAGTATCTTACTTCTAACAACAGATAATAGTAACTTACTTCTAACAACAGACAATAGTATCTTACTTCTAACAACAGATAGTAGTATCTTACTTCTAACAACAGATAGTAGTATCTTACTTCTAACAACAGATAATAGTATCTTACTTCTAACAACAGATAATAGTATCTTACTTCTAACAACAGATAGTAGTATCTTACTTCTAACAACAGATAATAGTATCTTACTTCTAACAACAGATAATAGTATCTTACTTCTAACAACAGATAATAGTATCTTACTTCTAACAACAGACATAAGTATGTATTTATTTACTTATTTCTCTCCGCTCCTTGTGGACCATAGGGCCTCAACAGTTTTCCCCAATTTTTCCAGGTCTCTGTCTTTATGGTTCCCCAGGACAGTCGAGCACTCTTCAGTTCCTCAAGAAGACTTAATCTCCAGGTCTGTTTAGGGCGTCCTTTCTTTCGTTTTCATTGCAGGTCCCCCTCAAGTGCTTGTCTAGTGATGCTCGACTGTGTCTTCCGTAGGGTATACCCCAGCCATCGCTATTTTCTCCTCTTAATTTGGGTCATCATGGATTTCTGTTCTGTTCTTATCCACAGGCCTGTGTTTGCAGCTCTATTATACCATTTCAGTCTGATTGTCCGCCAAAGACATCCGCCGACAAAGGTCTGAATCTTATTTGTATTGAACTTGGTGACGCACCACAAATGTATTTATTCATACGTAAATGATCTAAAATGTCAAAGAACAAACAATATAAAAACAATCTAAATCTTCAATGAGCCCAGCTTCAGATTCCCCAACATTCTTGACATCTTGATGTTCATTTGAGGATCATCTTCATTGCACATCTTCATAATTGCTCCAATCTCACCGCAAGCATGTCTAGTGTCATCACTGTGACAGTAAGACACAGAGAAAGTTTATTATCAATATAAGAAAGGCAACATGTCATAACTGTCAGTGTGCTTAGACTAACAAATCCCATTCTGTGTTGGTTGATGCCTCTACTATGGTTTCTCTCACGGTTTTCCCATCTTGCAGCACCTATCGGTATGCTAAACTTGCACAGAGGTTGCTAAGGCTGTTCTTGTGTAGATAACTTACCCAGAAGAATGTGTTGAATGCTACCATGATAGACTTGAGAAAGACTCTGCTGCAACATCCTGTGTCATCCCGGCGGTTGTGCATCCTGCAGACAGATTAGTTGCTCTATACAACAGTTATGGATATCAACAAACAAACAAACGTTGCCTTGGTTACAAAAACACAATTTCAATACATGAAGTAAAGTAGTTTTACAAAGCAACAAAAACAAGCCAAATCAATGTCTCCACAAAAAGGTTTTTCTCTGGCAAAGATTTCAATCCAAAAATAAGAATACAGAATTATGTTACAAAATGAAATCATAGAAGTTCGGGATTTGGTATAATTTGAGTAGGAAGTACAGTATGGCAGGGTGGTCATTAGGAAAAGGACTTCTTTTGAAAAAATTAAGAAGGCAATTCAAACTTGTGCCATGCTCAATCATCTGTGTAGTGCTGGGGCGCAAGAGAAGCAAAGAATAGTACCTCACTGAGCTACAAGGCCACTGATGTAGAACCTAGAAAGCTACCTAGTAAATAAAAGCATAGTAGAAATCGGATGTTCTGGCCTACTTGTAGGCACATAACTGCACTAACGATCAATCACTCTCAGATCACATGCAAACAACTACACAGAGTAGTCGATATGGAGCGTTCAAAGAAGAAGGAATGCTCAACAAAATCTGGAAAATCAAAAAATGAAATCTGAAAACAATACTTAAAATATAAAAGCTTGTCCTGCAATACTTTCTCACCCAAATCAGTTCTTCAGAATTTCTCTCTCTCATTCTCACCCAAATCAGTTCTTCAGAATTTCTCTATCTCATAGGTCAGATGTCTTGCTTCCTGCAGCGCCTATGTTCAAACCATCAGTTACATTCTGAATCTATCTTCTCTGCGGTCATCTTTTCCTCTTTGCTGTGATGCCTCCTTCTATAATGGTCTTCTCAATTTTTTTACATGTACAAAATATTTCAATTTTCTCATTCCTATTTGTAACATCCGACAGTTTTTACCAATTTCGAGTTCTTTCTGGATAGATCTATTTGTAGCATCATTAAGTTTTACCAATATCAATTCCTTCTGGATAGATCTATTTCTTCCCCTTGTTTACAGTAATATAGAAGCCGTGCCCGCTGACGTGGACCATCAAGGATCTCCAGAAATCTCTGTCCCTAGTGTTTGCTATCATCTCAGATGTTGACGCTCTGCCGTGCCATGAAGTCAGGCTATCCACAATTTTCTCTTTCTGTCTTCCTCTGTCTCGTCTCCCCTCGATTTTACTGGTTGTCACAATGTGTTCTAAACCTTCCCTTCTCATCACATGTTCTAAACCTTCCCTTCTCATCACATGTTCTAAACCTTCCCTTCTCATCACATGTTCTAAACCTTCCCTTCTCATTACATGTTCTAAACCTTCCCTTCTCATTACATGTTCTAAACCTTCCCTTCTCATTACATGTTCTAAACCTTCCCTTCTCATTACATGTTCGAAACCTTCCCTTCTCATTACATGTTCTAAACCTTCCCTTCTCATTACATGTTCGAAAAATGATGATTGCCTTTCTTATATTGATAATAAACTTTCTCTGTGTCTTAGCCTCACTCAACAACACATGCAGTACATTAGCCTCACTCAACAACATGTACTTAGCCTCACTCAACAACACATGCAGTACATTAGCCTCACTCAACAACACATGCAGTACATTAGCCTCACTCAACAACACATGAAGTACATTAGCCTCACTCAACAACACATGCAGTACATTAGCCTCACTCAACAACACATGAGTACATTAGACTCACTCAACAACACATGAAGTACATTAGCCTCACTCAACAAACATGAAGTACATTAGCCTCACTCAACAACACATGAAGTACATTAGCCTCACTCAACAACACATGAAGTACATTAGCCTCACTCAACAACACATGCAGTACATTAGCCTCACTCAACAACACATGCAGTACATTAGCCTCACTCAACAACACATGAAGTACATTAGCCTCACTCAACAACACATGAAGTACATTAGCCTCACTCAACAACACATGCAGTACATTAGCCTCACTCAACAACACATGCAGTACATTAGCCTCACTCAACAACACATGAAGTACATTAGCCTCACTCAACAACACATGAAGTACATTAGCCTCACTCAACAACACATGCAGTACATTAGCCTCACTCAACAACACATGCAGTACATTAGCCTCACTCAACAACACATGCAGTACATTAGACTCACTCAACAACACATGCAGTACATTAGACTCACTCAACAACACATGCAGTACATTAGACTCACTCAACAACACATGAAGTACATTAGACTCACTCAACAACACATGAAGTACATTAGACTCACTCAACAACACATGAAGTACATTAGACTCACTCAACAACACATGCAGTACATTAGCCTCTCAACAACACTGAAGTACATTAGCTCACTCAACAACACATGCAGTACATTAGCCTCACTCAACAACACATGAGTACATTAGACTCACTCAACAACACATGAAGTACATTAGACTCACTCAACAACACATGAAGTACATTAGACTCACTCAACAACACATGCAGTACATTAGCCTCACTCAACAACACATGCAGTACATTAGCCTCACTCAACAACACATGAAGTACATTAGCCTCACTCAACAACACATGCAGTACATTAGCCTCACTCAACAACACATGAAGTACATTAGACTCACTCAACAACACATGAAGTACATTAGCCTCACTCAACAACACATGCAGTACATTAGCCTCACTCAACAACAATGAAGTACATTAGCTCATAACAACACATGCAGTACATTAGCCTCACTCAACAACCATGCAGTACATTAGCCTCACTCAACACATGCAGACATGTAGCCTCACTCACAACACATGCAGTACATTAGCCTCACTCAACAACACATGAAGACATTAGCCTCACTCAACAACACATGCAGTACATTAGCCTCACTCCAACAACACATGAGTACATTAGCCTCCTTGGTTACAACAACACATCATACATGTAGATTTACATCAACAACACATCAGTACATTAGCTTCACTCAACAACCAATGCAGTACAGTTAGCTCACTAACAACACATGCAGTACATTAGACTCATCAACAGTACATGCAGTACATTAGCCTCACTTCAACAAACTTATGAAGTACATTAGCCTCACTCAACAACACATGCAGTACATTAGCCTCACTCAACAACACTGAAGTACATTAGCATCACTCAACAACACATTGAGTACATTTGCCTCACTCAACAACACATGCAGTACATTAGCCTCACTCAACAACACATGAGTACATTAGATCACTCAACAACACATGAAGTACATTAGCCTCATCAACAACACATGCAGTACATTAGCCTCCTCAATAACACATGAAGTACAGTTGCTACTCAACATCACATAGCAGTGCATTGCCTCACTCAACAAACATGCAGTACATTGCCTCACTCAACAACACATGCGTACATTGCCTCACTCAAAACATGGCATCATTAGACTCACTCAACAACACATCAGTAGCATTAGCCTCACTCAACAACCATGCAGTACATTAGCTCACTTCAACAACAATGAAGTACTTAGCCTACTCAACAACATCATGAAGTCATTAGCTCACTCAACAACAATGACGTACTTGCCTCACTCAACAACACATGTCAGTACATTAGCCTCACTCAACAACATGCATACATTAGACTCACTCAACACTACATGCTGACATTGCCTCACTCAACAAACATGAAGTCACTTAGCCTCACTCAACAACACATCATACATTAGCCTTTCACTCACACACATGGTACATTAGACTCACTTCAACAACACATGCAGTACATTGCCTCACTCAACAACACATGTAAGTACATTGCCTCCTCACTAAACATGACAGTACATAGCCTCATTTCAACATCACATGGAAGTACATTGCCTCACTCAACACATGCAAATTAGCCTCACTCAACAACACATGCAGTACATTAGCCTCCTCAACAACACATGCAGTACATTAGCCTCCTCAACAACACATGAGTACATTAGCCTCACTCAACAACACATGCAGACATTGCCTCACTCAGCAACACATGAAGTACATTAGACTCACTCACAACACATGCAGTACATTAGCCTCACTCAACAACACATCAGTACATTAGCCTCCTCAACAACACATGCAGTACATTAGCCTCACTCAACACACATGCAGTACATTAGCCTCCTCAACAACACATGCAGTATATTACCTCCTCAACAACACATCAGTACATTAGACTCACTCAACAACACATGAAGTACATTAGCCTCACTCAACAACACTGCAGTACATTACCTTCACTCACAACACATGAAGTACATTAGCCTCATCAACAACACATGCAGTACATTAGCCTCACTCAACAACAAATGCAGTACATTAGCCTCACTCAACAACACATGCAGTACATTAGCCTCACTCAACAACACATGAGTACATTAGACTCACTCAACAACACATGCAGTACATTAGCCTCACTCAACAACACATGCAGTACATTAGCCTCACTCAACAACACATGAGTACATTAGCCTCACTCAACAACACATGCAGTACATTAGCCTCACTCAACAACACATGCAGTACATTAGCCTCACTCAACAACACATGCAGTACATTAGACTCAACAACACATGCAGTACATTAGCCTCACTCAACAACACATGCAGTACATTAGCATCACTCAACAACACATGCAGTACATTAGCCTCACTCAACAACACATGCAGTACATTAGCCTCACTCAACAACACATGCAGTACATTAGACTCACTCAACAACACATGCAGTACATTAGCCTCACTCAACAACACATGCAGTACATTAGCCTCACTCAACAACACATGCAGTACATTAGCCTCACTCAACAACACATGCAGTACATTAGACTCACTCAACAACACATGCAGTACATTAGACTCACTCAACAACACATGAAGTACATTAGACTCACTCAACAACACATGCAGTACATTAGACTCACTCAACAACACATGCAGTACATTAGACTCACTCAACAACACATGCAGTACACAAAAGTATATATTTCATATAATTGATTAGCCTCACTCAACAACACATGCAGTACACAAAAGTATATATTTCATATAATTGATTAGCCTCACTCAACAACACATGCAGTACACAAAAGTATATATTTCATATAATTGATTAGCCTCACTCAACAACACATGCAGTACACAAAAGTATATATTTCATATAATTGATTAGCCTCACTCAACAACACATGCAGTACACAAAAGTATATATTTCATATAATTGATTAGACTCACTCAACAACACATGAGTACACAAAGTATATATTTCATATAATTGATTACCCTCACTCAACAACACATGCAGTACACAAAAGTATATATTTCATATAATTGATTAGACTCACTCAACAACACATGAAGTACACAAAAGTATATTTCATATAATTGATTAGCCTCACTCAACAACACATGCAGTACACAAAAGTATATATTTCATATAATTGATTAGCCTCACTCAACAACACATGCAGTACACAAAAGTATATATTTCATATAATTGATTAGCCTCACTCAACAACACATGCAGTACACAAAAGTATATATTTCATATAATTGATTAGCCTCACTCAACAACACATGCAGTACAAAAAAGTATATATTTCATATAATTGATTAGACTCACTCAACAACACATGAAGTACACAAAAGTATATATTTCATATAATTGATTAGCCTCACTCAACAACACATGAAGTACACAAAAGTATATATTTCATATAATTGATTAGCCTCACTCAACAACACATGAAGTACACAAAAGTATATATTTCATATAATTGATTAGCCTCACTCAACAACACATGAAGTACACAAAAGTATATATTTCATATAATTGATTAGCCTCACTCAACAACACATGAAGTACACAAAAGTATATATTTCATATAATTGATTAGCCTCACTCAACAACACATGAAGTACACAAAAGTATATATTTCATATAATTGATTAGCCTCACTCAACAACACATGAAGTACACAAAAGTATATATTTCATATAATTGATTAGCCTCACTCAACAACACATGCAGTACACAAAAGTATATATTTCATATAATTGATTAGCCTCACTCAACAACACATGAAGTACACAAAAGTATATATTTCATATAATTGATTAGCCTCACTCAACAACACATGAGTACACAAAGTATATATTTCATATAATTGATTAGCCTCACTCAACAACACATGCAGTACACAAAAGTATATATTTCATATAATTGATTAGCCTCACTCAACAACACATGAAGTACACAAAAGTATATATTTCATATAATTGATTAGCCTCACTCAACAACACATGAAGTACACAAAAGTATATATTTCATATAATTGATTAGCCTCACTCAACAACACATGCAGTACACAAAAGTATATATTTCATATAATTGATTAGCCTCACTCAACAACACATGAAGTACACAAAAGTATATATTTCATATAATTGATTAGCCTCACTCAACAACACATGAAGTACACAAAAGTATATATTTCATATAATTGATTAGCCTCACTCAACAACACATGAAGTACACAAAAGTATATATTTCATATAATTGATTAGCCTCACTCAACAACACATGAAGTACACAAAAGTATATATTTCATATAATTGATTAGCCTCACTCAACAACACATGCAGTACACAAAAGTATATATTTCATATAATTGATTAGCCTCACTCAACAACACATGCAGTACACCAAAGTATATATTTCATATAATTGATTAGCCTCACTCAACAACACATGCAGTACACAAAAGTATATATTTCATATAATTGATAAGATTGCTAGGACCATCATCACTGCACTTTGGTAATTAACCATGTGTGCCATCTCTTTCTTACACACGAAGATCTCAGTGGCAGTTCATCAACTCTGTAGCATGATCTAAAAGAATGTGAATGGACATGAGAATCACAAGATGAAAATGTACAATCTGATTCTGACTTACCTGTAAATGCCAAGTTCTTATCGATAAATCAGTATTGTGAAGGAGCTGATGGTTCTCTATGAACCTGACACCCCTGCCGGTGGGATAAAATGGGATGATTCTCTGTGCAATTAAGCTGCTCCTGACTGAAATATGGGAGGTACAGCTGGGTCACAGGCAACTATTCCAAAGCCTTGAAACACAGTCAACATGGAAGCCTAAAATAAAACAAAAGTCCCGTTATTCAAGACAAGAGATAAATGGATAGATCTTCAAGTGTCGAGGACACAGGCACTGGCGATCATGTATCCGTCATAATAAAACAGACAGTCTTTAATGCCTGTGTTACTGCTTGTTAGGATGATGTAAGACATGAGTCTGAGTAACTGAATGGTTGCATGGCTAGTACCAGTCACTGCACAACTCTTCAGGTTAACATTTTTCTTTATGTCCCAGACAGAAAAAGCTCATTGGCCTTACCGGGGATTGAACCCAGGACTTTTGAATGGCAGCCAGCGCTTTAATCCAATCTGTTAGATGCTCATCACACAACTTAATGATGAATCATGTTGTAACAAAACAATAACAAAAAAAGATTTGGTATGGTCACCAATAGTAAGGTTGATAACACACTACCCTAGTGGTCAAGTGTTGATAACACACTACGCTAGTGGTCAAGTGTTGATCACACTACCTAGCGTCAAGTGTTGATAACACACTACCCTAGTGGTCAGTGTTGAAATAACACTACGCTAGTGGTCAAGGTTGATAACACATACCCTAGTGGTCAGTGGTGATAACACACTCACCCTAGTGGTCAAGTGTTGATACACACTCGCTAGTGGTCAAGGCTTGAAAAACATACCTAGTGGTCAGTGTTGATAACACACTACGCTGAGTGGTCAAGTGTTGATAACACACTAGCAGTGGTCAAGTGTTGATAACACACTCCCAGTGGTCAAGTGTTGATAACACACTACCCAGTGGTCAGTGTTGATAACACACTACGCTAGTGGGTCGAGTGTTGATAACACACTCCCTAGTGGTCAAGTGTTGAAACCACTACCAGTGGTCAAGTGTTGATAACACACTACGCTAGTGTCAGTGTTGATAAACACTACCCTAGTGGTCAAGTGTGATAACAACTTACCCTAGTGGTCAAGTGTTGATAACATTACTTCCTATGGTCAAGTGTTGATAGCAACTCCTAGTGGTCAAGTGTTGATAACACACTACGCTAGATGGTCAAGTGTTGATAACACACTAAGCTGAGTGTCAAGTGTTGATAACAACACTACGCTAGTGGCCAAGTGTTGATAACACACTAGCTGTAGTGGCAAGTGTTGATAACACACTCGCTAGACTGGCAAGTGTTGATAACACACTACGCTAGTGGCCAAGTGTTGATAACGCACTACGCAGCTAGTGGTCAAGTGTTGATAACACACTCAGCCCCTGTGGCCAAGTGTTGATAACACACTACGCCAGTGCCAGTGTTGTATAACACACTCGCTGTGGCCAAGTGTTGATAACATCATCGCTCATGTGGTCAAGTGTTGATACACACTACGCTGTGGCCAAGTGTTGATACACACACGCTAGTGGCCAAGTGTTTCGATATACTACCTCGCTAGTGGCCAAGTGTTGATAACACACTACGCTAGTGGCCAGGTTGATAACACACGACTAGTGGTCAAGTGTTGATAACACACTACGCTAGTGGTCAAGTGTTGATAACCACTACCGCTAGTGGTCAAGTGTTGATAACACACTACGCTGAGTGGTCAAGGTTGATCAACACACTACGCTAGTGGTCAAGTGTTGATAACACACTACGCTAGTGGTCAAGTGTTGATAACACACTACGCTAGTGGCCAAGTGTTGATAACACACTACGCTAGTGGCCAAGTGTTGATAACACACACCTGAGTGGTCAAGTGTTGATAACACACTACGCTAGTGGTCAAGTGTTGATAACACACTACGCTAGTGGTCAAGTGTTGATAACACACTACGCTAGTGGTCAAGTGTTGATAACACACTACCCTAGTGGTCAAGTGTTGATAACACACTACGCTAGTGGTCAAGTGTTGATAACACACTACGCTAGTGGTCAAGTGTTGATAACACACTACGCTAGTGGCCAAGTGTTGATAACACACTACGCTAGTGGTCAAGTGTTGATAACACACTACGCTAGTGGCCAAGTGTTGATAACACACTACGCTAGTGGTCAAGTGTTGATAACACACTACGCTAGTGGTCAAGTGTTGATAACACACTACGCTAGTGGTCAAGTGTTGATAACACACTACGCTAGTGGTCAAGTGTTGATAACACACTACGCTAGTGGCCAAGTGTTGATAACACACTACGCTAGTGGTCAAGTGTTGATAACACACTACGCTAGTGGTCAAGTGTTGATAACACACTACGCTAGTGGTCAAGTGTTGATAACACACTACCCTAGTGGTCAAGTGTTGATAACACACTACGCTAGTGGTCAAGTGTTGATAACACACTACGCTAGTGGTCAAGTGTTGATAACACACTACGCTAGTGGTCAAGTGTTGATAACACACTACGCTAGTGGTCAAGTGTTGATAACACACTACGCTAGTGGTCAAGTGTTGATAACACACTACGCTAGTGGCCAAGTGTTGATAACACACTACGCTAGTGGTCAAGTGTTGATAACACACTACGCTAGTGGTCAAGTGTTGATAACACACTACGCTAGTGGTCAAGTGTTGATAACACACTACCCTAGTGGTCAAGTGTTGATAACACACTACGCTAGTGGTCAAGTGTTGATAACACACTACGCTAGTGGTCAAGTGTTGATAACACACTACGCTAGTGGTCAAGTGTTGATAACACACTACGCTAGTGGTCAAGTGTTGATAACACACTACCCTAGTGGTCAAGTGTTGATAACACACTACGCTAGTGGCCAAGTGTTGATAACACACTACGCTAGTGGCCAAGTGTTGATAACACACTACGCTAGTGGCCAAGTGTTGATAACACACTACCCTAGTGGTCAAGTGTTGATAACACACTACGCTAGTGGTCAAGTGTTGATAACACACTACGCTAGTGGTCAAGTGTTGATAACACACTACGCTAGTGGTCAAGTGTTGATAACACACTACCCTAGTGGTCAAGTGTTGATAACACACTACGCTAGTGGTCAAGTGTTGATAACACACTACGCTAGTGGTCAAGTGTTGATAACACACTACGCTAGTGGTCAAGTGTTGATAACACACTACGCTAGTGGTCAAGTGTTGATAACACACTACCCTAGTGGTCAAGTGTTGATAACACACTACGCTAGTGGCCAAGTGTTGATAACACACTACGCTAGTGGCCAAGTGTTGATAACACACTACGCTAGTGGCCAAGTGTTGATAACACACTACCCTAGTGGTCAAGTGTTGATAACACACTACGCTAGTGGTCAAGTGTTGATAACACACTACGCTAGTGGTCAAGTGTTGATAACACACTACGCTAGTGGTCAAGTGTTGATAACACACTACCCTAGTGGTCAAGTGTTGATAACACACTACGCTAGTGGTCAAGTGTTGATAACACACTACGCTAGTGGTCAAGTGTTGATAACACACTACGCTAGTGGTCAAGTGTTGATAACACACTACCCTAGTGGTCAAGTGTTGATAACACACTACGCTAGTGGTCAAGTGTTGATAACACACTACCCTAGTGGTCAAGTGTTGATAACACACTACGCTAGTGCAAGTGCGTTGATAACACTACGCTAGTGGTCAAGTGTTGTGGAAACTCATCGGTTCGTGGCCAGCTTCTCGGCGTGCACATCGGTTCGTGGCCAGCTTCTCGGCGTGCACATCGGTTCGTGGCCAGCTTCTCGGCGTGCACATCGGTTCGTGGCCAGCTTCTCGGCGTGCACATGGTTCGTGGCCAGCTTCTCGGCGTGCACATGGTTCGTGGTTGGAATATAGGAGACCCTGATCCTTTATTCAGGGATCTAAATTAAAATTACGCCTGACTGCAGGGTATATAAGACTCACATGAATGGCGAGAGAGGGACACTGCTTATGAGAAAAGCAAGCCTTCACGCAAAAATCAGTTATAGGCACGATGTGTTGGGCCGCGACTACGTCTGAATTCATAACGATGAAATTTTTAAAAATAGATTTAGCCTGTTAGCCGTAACCAAATCCCCGGGAATCTTAGCTCTTTATTGTCCAATAGGACACACAATACAGACGTGCTTTATATATATATGTGTGTGTGTGTGTGTGTGTGAGTAGTTTCATCATCATCATCAAGTAGCGTGTCCCTTCTAGAACATGCTTCCTGACAGCAGTCCTGAAAAACTCTCTATTCCGTGCAAGTTGACCAGCATCAGCAGTAGTCATTCTCAGATCGTCAATGACATCTTGCAGCCATTGTCTTCCTCTTATTCTTCTTGCAGGCATCATTCCCTTCAAAATTATCTTCTCTAGGCACTTGTGTCTTTTGATGTGTCAGAAATATTTAATTTTCCTTGTTTTTCTGTTCTTTAATAGCCAACTCTCTTTAATATCAAACTGTTGCCGAACAGAAGCGTTTGTTTTTTCCTCTGTCCATGATAAGTATTCTTCTGTAGCATTTGCATTCACAAGCAGTAATAAGTAGTTTAGAAACATAAAATACAACTATATTGCACCACATCTACTGAGCTGTACTGTAGCATGATGCCATACTATCTGACTGTTCATAGACGGGGTCATTAGTGCTGACTACTAACATTCAAACTAGCCACATGGTATGAAAATGTCCGTAATCTTTAGGGTAAGATATGACCTGGCATTTCTAGATCCAGGAGGGTCAAAGTTTGCAAGCATGAATGACAGTGTGCTTCTCATGTGTCTCTCTCTCTCTCTCTCTCTCACATGGTAGACACATTTTACCGCCCCAGGACTCTCTTCATCTTTTTATCGTACACACATGACAGACAGATTCTCGCCTTCATAGGTAACTCTATCTCTCACTGCATTTTCATATCTCTCCATTTCTCGTTCCTACACACGTTGTATACATCCTTCTCTCTCTCTCTCTCTCTCCCCACACATACATGGCAGATACATTCTTCTATTATACTGATATTCTTTCTCTTTTCTTTCTCACTCTCACTTACAAATGTTAGACATACTCATCTATTACAGCGATCTCTCCATCTCTCTAGCTCTAACAGAAACGCAGATTAATAACAAGCACACTTCCTCCCTTGACATCAATACCTTCTCCTTCCCTCAAACATACATCCCTCCCTCGCTCCTCATCTTTGAAACATAACACACGTAACCTCCTTTGTTATTGGAATTTGCGATTCGCCCCTCCCCAAATCACCCCAGCCCTTCCTGACCAGGTTTGATGTCCCTGTCAAGCAGTCCATCATTGCTATCCATTCTTCCTCCTGATTAGAAAATCTGGTGCAGTGCACGCTATTAGAAACCATGAATTCACAGAATAACTCAAGGTTATTCTACAACTAAGCGCTAGAAAGAAATGAAAGATGATATATATATATGGACAAGCATAGCATATCAAAGTAATGAAGAGATATAATATATGGGACAAGCATGACATTCAAGTAATGAAAGACGATATATATATATGGACAGCATAGCATATCAAGTAGAAAAGATGATATATATATATATATGGACATGAAGATATCAGTAATGAAAGATGATATATATATTATATGGAAAGCATAGCATATCAAGAATGAAGACGATATATATATTATACGACTTAAGCATACATATCAAAGTAATGAAAGACGATATATATTATATGGACAAGTCATAGATATCAAAGTAAGAAAAATATATAATATATGGACAAGCATAGCATATCAAAGTAATGAAAGACGATATATATATATATATGGACAAGCATAGCATATCAAAGTAATGAAAGACGATATATATATATGGACAAGCATAGAATATCAAAGTAATGAAAGACGATATATATATATGGACAAGCATAGCATATCAAAGTAATGAAAGACGATATATATATATATGGACAAGCATAGCATATCAAAGTAATGAAAGACGATATATATATATATGGACAAGCATAGCATATCAAAGTAATGAAAGACGATATATATATGGACAAGCATAGCATATCAAAGTAATGAAAGATGATATATATATATATATGGACAAGCATAGCATATCAAAGTAATGAAAGACGATATATATATATGGACAAGCATAGCATATCAAAGTAATGAAAGACGATATATATATATGGACAAGCATAGAATATCAAAGTAATGAAAGACGATATATATATATGGACATGCATAGCATATCAAAGTAATGAAAGATGATATATATATATATGGACATGCATAGCATATCAAAGTAATGAAAGATGATATATATATATATATGGACAAGCATAGCATATCAAAGTAATGAAAGATGATATATATATATATATGGACAAGCATAGCATATCAAAGTAATGAAAGATGATATATATATATATATGGACAAGCATAGCATATCAAAGTAATGAAAGACGATATATATATATATATGGACAAGCATAGCATATCAAAGTAATGAAAGATGATATATATATATATATGGACAAGCATAGCATATCAAAGTAATGAAAGATGATATATATATATATATGGACAAGCATAGCATATCAAAGTAATGAAAGATGATATATATATATATATATATGGACAAGCATAGCATATCAAAGTAATGGTGGACGTGAGATAAGACAACCTGGGAACACAAGACGACGATCGTCTGATGATGAATGATTGGTCTCTTAGCGCGTTCAAGACACGTGCTCGGCAGCGCGAGAAGTCAATGGTAGAACCAAGAAGATTATGAATATCAGATAAAACTGTATTTAATTTGAGAAATCATAGATTGCTGTCAGTAAATCGTTACATAATTGTTTAATGTTTAGATTGCTGTCAGTAAATCGTTACATGATTGTTTAATGTTTAGATTGCTGTCAGTAAATCGTTACATGATTGTTTAATGTTTAGATTGTTGTCAGTAAATCGTTACATGATTGTTTAATGTTTAGATTGATGTCAGTAAATCGTTACATGATTGTTTAATGTTTAGATTGCTGTCAGTAAATCGTTACATGATTGTTTAATGTTTAGAGATTAAGAATGAAACTGCCATTACTGCCTGTGGTACCGCTTTTTAAGGCAGACATGGACATGGGGGAGGAGAGCCAGAGGAATTTAACGTCTGCATGAGTCGTCACGAAACTGTTCAGCTTGGGTTTTTTCTTTTATGCCCCCGACAGAAACAAAATCATTGGCACCGTGGATTGAACACAAGTCTTCAGCATGGGAGCCACGCTCTAATCCGTTCGACCAGACGCTCCTCCGTTTAGAGATATACTTTATCATAATATTGTTTCTCAAAAGGGGACATTTTCTTCGAAAGTTTGCTCAAAACAGAAAGTCAGCGCCTTCTATTAGATTTGAGAAAGAGAGAA
The DNA here is from genome assembly GCA_020796225.1 of Arion vulgaris. Classification (NCBI taxonomy): domain Eukaryota; kingdom Metazoa; phylum Mollusca; class Gastropoda; order Stylommatophora; family Arionidae; genus Arion; species Arion vulgaris. Next base: position 3,689,434 of record CM036761.1, read on the forward strand.
GTATACCCAGTAGCTAAGTACTTATAATACAAATATGCTAAGAAATTCATTTGTTAATCTACCAAAAAAATCCTCCAACAATTAGGTAGTTGTAATTGTTAAAAATTATTCTTAACTGAACATAAATTAAAAACATATAAGTGCTTTTGAATATAAGCGTTACAGAAGAGTTTTACGTGTATATTGGACAGAGAAGAGAACAAATAGATATATATCCAGAAAGAACTCAAAATCAAAGAAAACTGGCTAATGCTACAAATAAGAAGAGAAAATTGAGATATTTTGGACATATAAAAAGACATGAAGGGCTGGAGAAGACCATCATGGAAGGAGGCATACCAGCAAAGAGAAGAAGAGGAAGCCCACGGAGAAGATGGATTCAGGATGTAACTGATGGTTTGAACATGACGCTGCAGAGGCAGGACATCTGGCCTATGAGAGAGAGAAATTCAGGACTGTTAAGGTGGCAAATTTCTGCTTGGGACAAGTTATTTGATATCTAAGCATGACGCGTGTTGTTGCTTCACAGTTAATCCACACTTGGTTACCTCCCCCTCTCTCGTGAAAGCAAATAAATACAAGAATATCTGAGCATGCGGCGCGCGATTTGATGACGGATATTTCAAACAGAGACCAACTACAGTAGCTTATTCTTGTGGGAGAGGGAAATTACAAGTGACAGGCACTTCGTAGACTAAGGCTAACTAAGTCATGAAAAGGCTACGGGAAATTTAGAAAATTATACACACACGCGCATTATTATAGAAATAGTATATATATTATATATACACACATACACGGTTATTGAAATAGTATATATATTATATATACACACACACTACATGAGTTATTGAAATAGTATATTATATATATACACACACATACACAACTATTGAAATATATATGAGGATACAAGAAATACAACCATACTGTCGTGTGGTAATACCATCTGCTGATGATGATGATTAGTAGCGGTTGTTGGATGAGGTCATGTAATACAGGGAACTGATGCTACCCCCTTCCCGGTCTGAGTCAGGGACTAAGAATTATGACAATATGAGTAATATGTCCCCTCCCTCATCAAAGAAAATAAGAACCGGTAAGATATGTTGCATGTGGATGGTGACGGAGCGTGATAAATGAAAGCTAATTGAGTGTGAACCAGATCATGTTATTTATATCAGAGCCAAATCTGGCAGAAACAAACCCAGACATTCTGTCAATCAAATCTGGAAGCTGACAAGATGTCTAGGTGATATATATATATATCTCCAACTGTATCCATGTTGCTGGAGCTAGTGTCTAGAATCCAGGACAATACACAGACAGTATATAACATCAGTTTTTGTAACGGTAGAAATATGATTTATGAAGAAGAATATCCAGAACTACACGATCTGATATTTGATATATGACAAATAATATTACAATTGGGATCAGTTTGACTCCACAAACCTGATCGATCGCACGAGAACACAACCAAGATATATTTAGATACAAGAAAATCTAGACAAAATCTAGACGAGAAGGAGGAAGACAAAGAGAGAACATTTGTAGATAGCCTGACTTCATGGCACGGAAGAGTGTTAACATCTGAGATGTTAGCAACCACCGGAAACAGATTTGTGGGGATCCATGATCGCCAGCCGGCACCTGATGATGATGAGACAAATTTGCCAATAAAAGAAGAAGATGTAGAAAAATGCAAGCATGACGATAAGAATTTGGGTTAAAAAAAAAAAATATACCTCTCTCTTTTTGCTACCCACACACACAGACCTCTCTCCCATGCATTTTAAAGGTCGATTATGGCATATGCCCTGAACCAACTCATGTCGCATCTTCCTTTACCTTTTCTAGAAGAGCTTCTTTTTCTCTTGGTTGGCAATTATTATATTTTTTATTTGACTTGTTCATGATTAGTTGGGATTCTGTGGCTACAATTTTCTACGAGATAGTGTAAGCAGCCCCATGCCAAACCCTACCGCAGTCACCTTTTATAACATGTCTAGTAGGTCGTAGTGTTACTAATCGTTGCTCCTTGCGAGCCAGGCAACAAACGGGCAACTTCTTCTTCTTCTTTTGTCGTCACACTGTGACCTGTGTTGTTGCCCATGTCCCGTGTTTTCTGGCTTTTTGTCTTGCGCTGTTCTGGTGACTTGGGTCATTGTTATTTTTGTTCTTTGACAGGATTCTGCTACGCCATCTAACCATCTTTTCCGTGGTCTTCCTCTTGCCTTTTTCCCGATGTTCTGTTGTAGAAGATTGTGTATACAGTGGAGTTTGGATGCATTCTTATTAAGCGACCAAACCACTTCATTCTTTGTTTCTCTATGTAATTCAATCAAGGTTTTGTGCCAACTTTCTTTCTTATGGTGATGTTCTGTCTTTTCTTGTGTTGTTGGTAACTTTCACAAATTATATTATATTATATATATATAACTTCATGGTACGTACTCCACAGAGTCAACTACTTCACTGAAGTTATAGATAAACAAATGACTTGGTCAAGGATTAACCCTCAACAACTGGAAGGATTTCTATAAGATGAAATGTTCAAACAATGATGAATCTACGACAGGTCCAGCAAACCCTAGAGAATTTGTTTGTACAAACTACATTGTTCAGAAATGAAGGAGAAAACTATATAAAAACAAACACAATAACACCGAGTACTAAAAACACGACAGTGAGCAACAACCCGGTAATATTATTACGACAAAAGAAGAAGAAGTGGAAGAGATGCGAGTGTGCAAAAGAAACAACACATGCACATAGAAACAAAGTAAGTGATGGAACGGAGGAATGATGGTAAGGGAAAAGCAAGACTTGAATTACTGTGTGGAGAGAGAGAGAGAGAGAGAGAGAGATTATGTGGAAGATAATGAAAAATAAAAATAAAAGTAGTAGATATGGAAGTTGAATAAAAACGGGTTGACAGATCTGCATAATTTATTTTAAAAAATCGACTTCATCAAGAAATGGCAACAAAAACAAAAAATGTTGCAACTGGCTGGCGTGGAATATGTTGCATCTGATATACATACCAAATATATATTTAAAAACTTGCAACTGGCTGGCGTGGAATATGTTGCATCTGATATACATACCAAATATATATTTAAAAACTTGCAACTGGCTGGCGTGGAATATGTTGCATCTGATATACATACAAATATAATATAAATTGAATGAGCGGGATTGACTTGATCTGACATAATATATTTTAAAAACTTGCAACTTCATCAAGAAATGGCAACAAAAACAAAAAATTTATTGCAACTGGCTGGCGTGGAATATGTTGCATCTGATATACATACCAAATATATATTTAAAAACAAAACAACAGAAAGCCCCCACTAATAATAATAATTGAACAGGAAGTAAACAATCGATACCATCTCCTTGACATGAAGATCAAATAAATAGTAGCAAGGGGACTTTACAAACTGCGTCAGAATGACGTCAACACGAATAGTGTCTAAATGAGAAGGATTGACTTCATTGCACTGGGTTTCCCCCATCTGGCTCCGTCCCTCGACGCACAAAGCACGAACTCAGTAGTTCAAGTAACAATCGTAGGTATCTCCGGGAAAAATCACATGTAAACTGAACGACGTTTTCTGGATTCGAACCCACAACCACCAGAACGCAAGGCAAACGTCTTAACGGCTACACCACAAAGGCCCCCACAATGACATCAAATGCTAGTAGTAAATACATGAAGCTAGACAATATGGTGTCTGACTTGTTCAAATGATGCTTATTATTATGATGATGATGATACATATCTATTTACACACAGGCAGAGCTAACGTCTAACACTGAATAATTAAACACCTATACAGTGCCTGACTATTTCTAGTGAAACACGTACAAACAAAGTACTCATCTCTCATCTATATACAGTGCCTGACTATTTCTCATCTATATCTGTGTTAACGTATGTAAACACCTATACAGTGCCTGACTATTTCTATCACAGTAAACGATTTGTTGATTTTCTAGGCACCACTTATACAGTCAGTAGTTTGCCATTGCTTTCTGAACGATGAGATCTATTTTTACAGTTCGTAAAAATCCACGGGAATACACGTTGTTTCCAAACTGCCCGCCACCGCGGTGTTTGAACCAGGTACTCATGGGTTGTGATTGAGCACACTGCCGCGTAAGGTACAGACGCCCACGTTAACGTATACCAAATGTCTGACTGATAGGAGCATCATCATTGCCCTTCGGTGAGTAATCCTGTATGCTCCAATCTCTTTCGTACACACGAAGATCTCAACGACAGAACACAGAATTCGTAGCAAGGCGAGGGACCCAAGTAATTTAGAAATGATAACACTATTTTGTAGGAATTAAAAACATATCTTTTACATGATTTTTACCCGGGCAGCGCTTCCAGCCTGTCCTTGATTTTGAGCTGCCATGGTTCTTTTACGTGCTCAACTTGAAAGCGGGAACAACGTTTTATCGTCCATCTCCGATAGGACTAGGAACTCGATATCAACTGCACTGAGATCAGGAATCTCAGGAAAACTACCCCGATTGCTCCACGAGGAGTAACCGAGTTCCTCTGAGCGAGAAGCAAGCATCTAACCGAACTGTATGACAGAAGTAACTAAATCTATACAATAGACAACATTACACATATATTATGTCGGGTAGCTGATAGCAAGGTTGATAACATGCAGAGCTAGTGACACGTTACACATATATTATGTCGGGTAGCTGATAGCAAGGTTGATAACATGCAGAGCTAGTGACACGTTACACATATATTATGTCGGGTAGATGATAGCAAGGTTGATAACATGCAGACCTAGTGACACGTTACACATATATTATGTCGGGTAGATGATAGCAAGGTTGATAACATGCAGACCTAGTGACACGTTACACATATATTATGTCGGTAGTACAGGATCGATAGCAAGCGTTGATAATACAGCAGACTAGTGACACGTTACACATATATTATGTCGGGTAGATGATAGCAAGGTTGATAACACGCAGACCTAGTGACACGTTACACATATATTATGTCGGGTAGATGATAGCAAGGTTGATAACAAGCAGAGCTAGTGACACGTTACACATATATTATGTCGGGTAGATGATAGCAAGTTGATAACAGCAGACTAGTGACAGTTACCATATATTATGTCGGGTAGCTGAAAGCAAGGTTGATAACATGCAGAGCCTAGTGACACGTTACACATATATTATGTCGGGTAGCTGATAACAAGGTTGATAACATGCAGAGCTAGTGACACGTTACACATATATTATGTCGGGTAGATGATAACAAGGTTGATAACATGCAGAGCTAGTGACAACAATTACACAATACGCAGCAGGTAGATGTGCAAGGTGATAACACAGAACCGCCTTAGTGACAATTACAATAATTAAGTCGAGGTAGCTGATATGCAAGGTTGATAAATGCAAGCTAGTGACACGTTACACATATATTATGTCGGGTAGCTGATAGCAAGGTTGATAACATGCAGAGCTAGTGACACGTTACACATATATTATGTCGGGTAGCTGATAGCAAGGTTGATAACATGCAGAGCTAGTGACACGTTACACATATATTATGTCGGGTAGATGATAACAAGGTTGATAACATGCAGAGCTAGTGACACATTACACATATATTATGTCGGGTAGCTGATAGCAAGGTTGATAACATGCAGAGCTAGTGACACGTTACACATATATTATGTCGGGTAGATGATAACAAGGTTGATAACATGCAGAGCTAGTGACACGTTACACATATATTATGTCGGGTAGATGATAACAAGGTTGATAACATGCAGAGCTAGTGACACGTTACACATATATTACGTCGGGTAGATGATAACAAGGTTGATAACATGCAGAGCTAGTGACACGTTACACATATATTATGTCGGGTAGATGATAACAAGGTTGATAACATGCAGAGCTAGTGACACGTTACACATATATTATCTCGGGTAGCTGAAAGCAAGGTTGATAACATGCAGAGCTAGTGACACGTTACACATATATTATGTCGGGTAGCTGATAGCAAGGTTGATAACATGCAGAGCTAGTGACACGTTACACATATATTATGTCGGGTAGCTGAAAGCAAGGTTGATAACACGCAGAGCTAGTGACAAGGGGCCGGGGAAATTCTGCAACTCACGGCCAGCATGGACCAAAAACAAATATTTTCGATGTGCACACAGTACGAGCTTAGACTACAGGAAACCTTGGTCCTTTACTTCAGGATCTAAATTACAATCACATCTGAAGTCAGAATAAGGCTTGCCTGAATAGCGAGAAGACACTTGCGATAAAGAAAGCATGCATTCACGCAAAAATCAGTTAGAGATGCCATATTAGGCACCATAACAAAGCACGCATTCATAGCGAGTGAACTGCCCGTGTGTTGCCAGGGCTCGCAAGGGGAGCAACGAATAGTACCACTGCAACCTACAAGGCATGTCGTAAGAGGCGACTGAGGTAGGGAAGCTACCTAGTCAATAAAAACGTCGCAGAAATCAGATGTGCTGGCTTATTTGTAGGCGCATAACTGGCACAACGTACAATCGCACTTAGGATCGCATCACATACAAATCACAAAGAATGGTTAACAAGTGGGTCGATATAGAGCGTTGGAAGAAGAAGAAGCTGCAAGTTGAAGAGATTCTGATGTGTATCTGGGACAACGATTGAACAAAACAAAGAAAAGTTTCAAACGAACGAAAGAAAGCACCAAATAAATCAACATTAAAACAACTACATCTAAAATGTATGTAATATAGATCAATAAGAAAGTAATATGAACTTTTATACTCACGCACCCATGAACACACACAGAGTTGAATAAATAAATGAGTGGAGTAAAGTTGTATGTGATAGTATATGACATTTATTATGCAATCAGAAATTAACATATATATACCGAACACACAGTTTATGATAATCAGAAATATGAACATATAAATAGGAGGTAGAACTAGTTAGTTGATGGATACGACACGCATTGAGAAGACCGTCTGGAAGCATTGCAAGAAAGACACACAATGTTTTGGAACCCGCAAGGAAAAAGGAGGTGGGGAAGGCCTAGACATACCTAGAGAAGAGAGCTGTAGACTGATATGAAAAGGATAGGTAAAACATGGACAGAATTGGAAGGGATGGCAGGAGAGAGGAAGAGCTGGAAGAAGTTTGTTAAAGACCTGTGTTCCACATTATCGTTCGTCTATCGACTCGGACTACAGAGAGAGAGGAAGAGTGGGAACCGTTCGTCTATCGACGCGGACTACAGAGAGAGAGGAAGAGTGGGAACCGTTCGTCTATCGACTCGGACTACAGAGGTTTATGGGTTCAATCCCACTTTAGACGGTCCACAAGTGAGAAAAGTAATTGGCCATCCTACCTCCTGCAAACTATTGCCTAGAAATGTGATGGGGCATGTACTTCATACATTAAGTTTGAAAAGGCATTACTTCTTTATAGAAATGTTTAACGGTAAGAGAGGGATGTAGTGATCTTGTGTATGCTTGTTCTAAAGCAAAAGCTTTTATTCATTTTATTAAAAGTGCTAGTGATGCAGTCGCTTCATCGTTTACGTGGTCTTCCTCTTGCTCTGTACTCGTTATACTTATACTTTTTCTATGGGAGTCTCTATGGTAGTCGATACCAGGGCATTATTAGCAGGTGTCCAAACCATTGAATCTTTTTTTTTAATGAATTGCATGACTGGTTTCACATCCAGTCTTCTTCTGATTCTTCATTTCTAATTTTGTCTCTTATTGTCACTCCTGCAGTTCTTCTAAGACACCTCAACTCTGTCGTTATGATTGTCCTCGCATTAGCTGCTGTTAGAGGAGCGTATTTTCGAATGAATGAAAGCGCAGCTCCCATTGTGGAAGACCCATGTTCAATTGACGGTAAGATCAAGGATTTTTTTGTTGCAGGCATAAATGAACAATCCTAATATGAACATGCTACTGCACTATACATGCGACCATTAAATTCCTCAGACGTTCGTCCCATACCGCCCTAAATACGTGGTAATACAGGTAGTAACGACAGCTTTTTAAAAAAAAATTGTTAATTTAGCAGCTGTTACTGGCCAATTAAAAAAAAAATGAAAAGGTTAGAGGAAATGTATTTAATTTATTATAACTAGTTCCAGACAAGATGTATATCATAAAGTCAAGAGGTCGTTAGGTAGGTAGGAATATTTAAATATAAATCATCATCGACCAGCTATACTACCAATGTATACCTGTGGTAGAGAATTGTGTTCCAGACTATATAGTCACATACGAACACACCATAGAGGTGCAACAAAACGCGTCCAAGGCTGATGTTATCACTGAGGCTGCTGTTATCATGGCTAGCGACGGATGGCTATTATACTACCAATACCAGACGTGGACAGTTTAGGAAAGTTAAAAGTGTAAGATCATGGTAAGATGTGAAAAGAGATGCATACGAAAAGCAACAAGGAAACACAAAAAGAGATAGAATAAAGTATGATAAGATAAAATATCACATATCAAGATAAGATAAAATATCACATATCAAGATAAGATAAAATATCACATATCAAGATAAGATAAAGTATCACATATCAGGTGGTCTCTGTGTGAGTGAGATTAGGTGCTGGTCTCTCGTTTAAGTACTCAGTTCAATCCCTCGTGGAGCATCGATATATTTTCCCAAAATCCTGATCACAGTGTAGGTGAGATCAGTACTAGTCCTATCGGAGACGGACGATAAAACGTAGGTCAGTGTTCAACAGCACGCAAGAAAGTCGTTGCTTGACAAAATTCATTAGAAAAGTTCAAATAAATACCTACAAAATATCTTCATCATCTTCTAACACAAGTGGAGCCCTCGCAGTCTCTGGTTCGTGCACTGCAGTTGAGATCTTCATGTGAAAGAGATGGGAGCACATTGTAACACACCAAGTGCAATGATGATGGTTTAATCAATCAATCAATCAGAGACACATGTAAAGTACACCTGTATAAAATATGTAATTAGCACATCATTAAATGACCGTCACCATATCCAGCAAACAATAATAACGAAATCACATCACACAGAATAAAGAGAACAGTAACACACCTGAACAACTTGTCGTCCATGAGAACTGAATCTTCTGACCTGAATCAGTAACACACCCTGAACAACTTGTCGTCCATGAGAACTGAATCTTCTGACCTGAATCAGTAACACACCCTGAACAACTTGTCGTCCATGAGAACTGAATCTTCTGACCTGAATCAGTAACACACCCTGAACAACTTGTCGTCCATGAGAACTGAATCTTCTGACCTGAATCAGTAACACACCCTGAACAACTTGTCGTCCATGAGAACTGAATCTTCTGACCTGAATCAGTAACACACCCTGAACAACTTGTCGTCCATGAGAACTGAATCTTCTGAACTGAACCGATGAAATCGTAACTTGATCGCCTTAGTTCCTCTGTTTGTACTTCCATAACACGAGATATTGCTTCCATATGATTCCTTACACTTTCTGTGGTCATCCCTCGTATAACTAGCCCTCGTTCAGTTCTCAGATATGATTCATTTCTTCTCAGATAATATCGTTTGTATGTGCAATAAGTAACTATATTTGTTTTACTTCTAAACATTCGTCAATTCGCTTCCCTAAATGTCCTTACATTTTCCCTCCCGTATATATACAGCTATGTCCCTCCCGTATATATATATACACATACACACACATATAAACCTATGCCACATCCCTCCCCCCTCCCGTTCCTCCCATAAACATACATCTATGACTCCCCCGTTCCTCTCGTAATTATATGAATGAAAATCGTGGCATATCCCAAAGGACGTATCCATCAACCACAGTAAACGAGTCGTTGATTTTCTAGGCACCACTTATACGTTCAGTAGTTTGTCATTGCTCTCTGAGCGGTGAGGTCTATTTTTACCTTTCGTAAAAATCCCACGGAGGCGAATTTGCTTCCAAACTTGCCCACCGTGGGGTTTGAACCAGGTACGCTTGGGTCTGTGATCGAGCTCACTACCGCTTGAGCTACAGACGCACACCGTGTTCATATACATATATATATTTCCTGCTCGTTTCTTCCCGCCTAAATCTTCTTCCTTTCGTTCACTTGGAAATATTGTCTATATATTTAATGTTGTCTCTTGTATAAACTTTACTTTCTTTGTAGCTCATACAGAGGTTTGTGTAGTTTTCTTTCCAATATTGTTTCACTAGGCCGGTACATTTGTCTCAGTATATAATATTGGGTTAGTGGTTTTAATCCGTTAGACTTTTCATTTTTAAGTCGTGGATTCGAATCCGGACCGCGCCGTTTTTTTCATAAGTGCACTTTTCCCAGATATTCCTAGAATTGTTGCAGTAGCTATGAGACTTGTGTGATTTGTGCATTAATTCCCGCACGTGACGAGCCATTTCTGTGGAGAGGGACATTTTTTCCCGATCCAGAAGCACTTGAGCTGAAAGCTCTTCGACTCGTGTCATGGACATCGTAACCCTTCGGCTCGGTGCCACGAACACCGTAAAACTAGGAAACCTGTAGCTTTTCTGCCAGTCCGCGGAGTTGAACCCGCACTTACAGAGGACTAGTCACCCGTAGTCCAACGTCCTACGAACACGCTGGGCACGCGGGAGAGGGGGCATAACATATGTGGAACTTCAGTGCACTAAAGACAATCCTTCGTCTGTATCATATTCAAGGCAGTTTTGAAGTATGGGTTCTGGTGTAACTGTCCACGTTCCTGAATACTGTTACATGCAGCTACGGAGAAGATTGTGCTCTGTTGTGATGCACAACTTCTAAGCACACACATCTTTCCTGTGGCAACATACATCTTTCTTGTGGTAACATACATCTTTCTTGTGGCAACATACATCTTTCTTGTGGCAACATACATCTTTCTTATGGCAACATACATCTTTCTTGTGGCAACATACATCTTTCTTGTGGCAACATACAAATGTGAGTCAGGTACAATTAAACAAGTATTAATTAAAATATAATTTTTTGTGGCTGACAGAATAGAGTGTTACACAAACACTTTTAGAACAAAGGAGTGTAACACCTTCTATTCTTTTAGAGTCTGAAGCTGACCAATGTCGTCACGTGTTGTAACCAAAGACTAGTATCACCAACCTACTGTGCTCAGAATAAGGAATTGTCCAAGTCTGCACTACACTATTCTCGATCTCGCTTGTGTCCGTTAGGTGTGTCCTCTCAGTGTCTTTCTGGTGACTGAACTTCTAGAGTAAGAGCCGCATTAGTGTAGTTTTTAGTGTACTTACTTCTTAGGCAAGTGGACCGGGTTTAATTCCACAGCGGATGTGATATATTTTCTGTCTGTAACGACTCTCATGTCGACCCAGCTTTAATTGCTTCCCAGGAAAAACATTGGGAAGTAAAGACGACCGGAGTGATACTGACCCCATCACCCATCGTGTGCCGACGGTCAATGAAAAATACGGGCCTAACATAGTATTACACAATATACATCGAGGTATAACAAATAATTTCTTGACATATTACTTTAAACCGCTAAAAAATAAAAAAAACTATCTTTACTGCCCGTGCTACCGTCTCTTAGTGCGTTGTATGACAAGAGGGACATCAGTATAAAGAATTTAATTGTCGCATGGCTAGTGCATCACCGCAAAACTATTCAGGTTATGATTTTTCTTTATGCCCTGGCACAAAAACCAACTCATTGGCCATACCAGGGATTGAACCAGGCTCTCCCGAATGAGAGCTCACGTTCTAATCTATTCGACCAAACGCTTCTCTTAAACCTCTATAAACAATAAAAATAAACTATAACTTATTGGTTAAAATTTGACCAATTCTAGACTACGTCACATGTTTACTGAACCTTGCACAAATAAACCATCACGTGACGTCGTAAACTAATTAAAATTCATTATCTGCAGACAACAACGACGAGAGTCCAGTCGATAAATCTCTAAGCTCAAAAGGTCAATATCTGCGTCACGTTTGTTAACTAATACACAATGTTGACACACGAGAACGTCATTCAGAACCAGTACAGCTAAGATATGTGGCTTATCCTTGCTTTCAATATATCGACCTAATTGCTGAGATGTTTTAACTAGGACATGGCAGTTGCATACGGCCCGGGGGCAGGAGGTCTATACATAACTGCAACAAGGGCATGGCTTTTATTTATAACTGAAAGTAAAAATCGTTGCATATCCTTTACAGGATGTCGCATCAACCACAGTAAACGAGTGTTTTCTAGGCACCACTTATACGTTCAGTAGTTTACTATTGCTTTCTGTACGCATTTATAACAAATAGAATGTAGTATGATAAAGACGAAGGATTGCACCGAGGTTTCACATATGCATGGTCAAATCTCTGCAGAAACGGCACGTCACTTGTAAAGAGTAATGCACAAAGCACACATTCCGTAGCTGCGGCAACAACCTTAAGAATATATGAAAAGAATGAAACAATGAACAAAACGACGTGGTCCAGATTCGAACACAGACCTACAGAATGTAAGGCGAACAGCTGAAAACCACTACCTGAATACTGAGGTAAACCCACTAGGCTTAGTGTAAATACACTAGAAAGAAAACTACAATGTCCTCTATGTGAGCTACAAAAAGACAATGACGTTTATACAAGAGACAATATTGAATATATAGACAATAATTCAAGAGACCAAAAAAACTATGCGGAGACCACAGAGAAAATAAATTCAGGACATAACCGATGATTTGAGAATGGCGACTGTAGAGTCGGGACAACTGGCATACGAGAGAGAGAGAGAGAGAGAGAGAGAGAGAGAGAGAGAGAGAGAGTTCCGAAATACTGTTATGGTGGCAAAGCTCTGCTCAGGACATTTCAAGATTTGATGATGAGACTGTAAATCGTAGACACAAAAAGCTGCTACATCCTACAAGAGCTGAACATTGAGGAACATTGGCTCATAAACAATATTATATTTGGGAACCTCAATTATATTGATAACTTTAAATGTCATCATGATTGAGAGAGAAAGAGAGAGAGAGAGAGGGGGGCAAAGTAGAGAATAAAATTCCTTTAAAACGAAGCAGGGAACAACAAAGAGGCCAATCCAAGGACATCTTTTTCAGATCTCTCCACTCTCTCCCCATTTTCTTGCATTCTGTCTCCAAGTGTTTCTGGGTTTTCCCCTTACCTCTGCTGCCCTGAGGGTTCCACTGGGAGCATGTCTTGTGATACTGTCAGGGTCTTCACAGGTTTCGTGATCCTATACATCGCCACCGTTTGCTCCTTATCTCTTGTTCCATCGCCACCGTTTGCTCCTTATCTCTTGTTCCATCGCCAATGAAAAATATGAGTTAGTACCGTAATACCCAATATACCTCGACGTATGAAAATAGGTTCCTTTACTTTTTACCCTAACACTCTTATCTACTGTCTATTTTACTGATCATGATATTAAGGAAACTTTGCCGACGACGGACGATGAAGGAGATTCTTCAAATTTTTCTCAATCCTGTTTATCACAGTCAGGTCGAAGGATTCTAAAACTGTTTGCCTCACAGACGGTCAGAAGAGATTCTAAAACTGTTGCCTCACAGCGTCAGGTCAAGAAGATTTCTAAAACTGTTTGTCTCACAGCATCAGGTCAAGAAGAGATTTCTAAAACTGTTTGTCTCACAGGGTCAGGTCAAGAAGAGATTTCTAAAACTGTTTGTCTCACAGCGTCAGGTCAAGAAGAGATTTCTAAAACTGTTTGCCTCACAGCGTCAGGTCAAGAAGAGATTTCTAAAACTGTTTGCCTCACAGCGTCAGGTCAAGAAGAGATTTCTAAAACTGTTTGTCTCACAGCGTCAGGTCAAGAAGAGATTTCTAAAACTGTTTGCCTCACAGCGTCAGGTCAAGAAGAGATTTCTAAAACTGTTTGCCTCACAGCGTCAGGTCAAGAAGAGATTTCTAAAACTGTTTGCCTCACAGCGTCAGGTCAAGAAGAGATTTCTAAAACTGTTTGTCTCACAGCGTCAGGTCAAGAAGAGATTTCTAAAACTGTTTGCCTCACAGCGTCAGGTCAAGAAGAGATTTCTAAAACGGAACCTTGTATGAGCTTCGTAGATAGTGTCTTTCGTCGCCTCTGTTATCTCTGAGGTCCATCATTTGCGTGGTAGCCTTTGCTTTTACCCATTGTATCGGAGCAGCATTGCTCTTTGAGGTGCACTGTCTGTTGGCAATTTGCTTACGTGGCCGAACCATTTAATTTGTTGTTTCTTGATGAAGTCTAGTACTGATGTTGTACCCACTTTTTCCTGATGTCTTCATTTCTCAACCAGTCTCTTCTTGTTACACCCAGCATTCTGGTAACACTTCATCTCTGTGTGACTAGTTTTCTTCTATCGTTTGTTGTCAGTGTCCAGGTTTGGCACTGGTAACATAATGTGGGAGAAAGATTGTGTTGAACATTGCTCTTTTTGTGTTCATGGTGACGTGTTTGCATCTTAAAATTGGCGCCATTTGCCCTATCATTTGATTTGCTTTGTTGCATCTGTGTTGAATTTCATTAGTTATTCTTCCGTTTGCTGAAGAAATGCTCCCCAGGTATGTGAAGTCGTTGACTTGATTTAATGAAGAAATGCTTCCCAGGTATGTGAAGTCTTTGACTTGATTTAATGAAGAAGATTGGTTACCTGTATCTGGCTAACTGTTGATCTAACAGAGTTGACAATCACTTACATTATACACATACATGATCAAATTATACGACGTTTCGGTTCAGCCATTTGAATTTATTGAACATACAACACACGTCCCATAATCGATATGTATGCACTATCCCATAGGCGCTTAGTCCCTAATTAAAATAGGCAGCGTCAGAATACTTAAAAAATAGCTGAATATTAGAGATAAATTGGTATGTTTGTTATAACTTACTGTAAACATGAGATAAATAGAAGCTAATAAAGTCCCTTGCCTGGTCTCTCTCTACCTCCACGCTAGCCGTTAGCAGCTCACGATTCCCTTCACGTGCATATTGTAAGCCGCCGGTTCGAATTCAATGACTGGTTTGAAATGCACATGTTGAACTTGTTCATATCCAATGCATTTGGTACACTGTTAGGCTATAGCATTAAATAATATACGGAATGTTCAGATGAAGTAGGTTTCTAGGTCACACCGTCTATTCCCAGACCTGGGAGACGCCGTAGAAGTTAGACGTCCGGGCGTGTAGAGCGCACGTGTGGAAGGCACTCTTTGTCTCTAACTTCCACTGAACTTTTCACTCTTTCAAAAATGGGGGAGGTGGGGGAATTCAGGAAACACGTCCAGACTGACAGATACAAAAATGGAAGAAGAGGAAAGATGCGGTGTGTGATATGTGTGTGTGGAAGAGAGAGATGTGTAGTGGGGGAGATGCGTAGGAGAGAGATGTAAATATAAGTGTGGGAGAGATATGTGTGTGTGTGTGATTGTGAGGGAGAGATGTATGTGTGTGATTGTGAGGGAGAGGTATATGTGTGTGATTGTGAATTAGAGATGTGTGTGTGTGATTGTGAGGGAGAGATGTGTGTGTGTGTGATTGTGAGGGAGAGATGTGTGTGTGTGATTGTGAGGGAGATATATTGTGTGTGATTGTGAGGGAGAGATGTGTGTGGTGTGATTGTGAGGGAGAATATATGTGTGTGATTGTGAGGGAGAGAAGAATGATGTAATGTAAAAGATTTGCATGATAACGGGGAGACAGTTTTTGAAGAAGAAAACAATCAAATTGACGGAACTTCAACAAAGGTGTGATAGAGAAAATAAAGACAACTAAAGTTATAGACAACAAAGTTCATTAACAACAAGTTATTAGACAACTAAAGTTAGACAACTAAAGTTATTAGACAACAAAGTTAAAGACAACTAAAGTTATTAGACAACTAATGTTAAATGAAAATCGTGGCATATCCTTTACAGGACGTAGCTATCCCCCACAGTAAACGGAGTCGTTGATTTTCCAGGCACCACTTATACGTTCAGTAGTTTGCCATTGCTTTCTGAACGGTGAGGTCTATTTTACCTTTTGTAAAAATCCCACAGAAACGAATTTGTTTCTAAACTTGCCCACCGTGGGGTTTGAACCAGGTACGCTTGTGTCTGTGATCGAGCTCACCACTGCTTGAGCTACCTACAGACGCTCAGTAATACTCACTGTATAACTAAGATTAATTGTAGGTCAGATTTTACAGAAACCAGTATGAGTCAGTTCTGATAGCTTTACTGTGAGCAATTAGATATGACACACCGCTACAGTAAAACTGAACAGATGTGGTACTATTAAGTTTGATTTTCTCTGTGTTAAACTATACTAGAGAACATGATGATAAGTTCTCTCACAAAACTGTATCGCTATTAATGTATAAATGAGAGCGTGGGTTAAATTAATGAGCACAATTACCAATGAGTGCAGTGACAAATCAGTGAGTGCAGTGACAAATCAGTGAGTGCAGTGACAAATCAGTGAGTGCAGTGACAAATCAGTGAGTGCAGTGACAAATCAGTGAGTGCAGTGACAAATCAGTGAGTGCAGTGACAAATCAGTGAGTGAAGTGACAAATCAGTAAGTGAAGTGACAAATCAGTGAGCGAAGTGACAAATCAGTGAGTGAAGTGACAAATCAGTGAGTGAAGTGACAAATCAGTGAGTGAAGTGACAAATCAGTGAGCGAAATGAGTGAATGAAATGCTGAGTTAATTCATCATCATCAGGTTTCCCATCCGGCTGGCGTAGGCGATGATAGATCTCCACAAATCTCTGTCTCTGGTGTTTGCTAGCATCTCAGATGCTGTCGCTCTACCTTGCCATGAAGTCAGACTATCTCCAATTTTCTCTCTGTCTTCCCTGTCTTGTTTCCTCGATTTTACCGTTGTAACAATGTATTCTAACCCTCCACTTCTTAATGAATGTCCACAAAATGATGATAGCCTCTTTCTTATATTGATAATAAGCTTTCGCTGGAGTTCTCATCCTTCTTCTGTAAAACTCACATCTCTGTGGCCCTCACTGATTGTTCCATCTGTTTCGGAGTCAAACTAACATTGTAATAAGAGAGTCAAGTATTTATCAACCAAGAGTGGTAATGAACGAGTCAAGTATTTATCAACCAAGAGTGGTAATAAGCGAGTCAAGTATTTATCAACCAAGAGTGGTAATGAGCGAGTCAAGTATTTATCAACCAAGAGTGGTAATAAGCGAGTCAAGTATTTATCAACCAAGAGTGGTAAAGAACGAGTCAAGTATTTATCAACCAAGAGTGGTAATGAACGAGTCAAGTATTTATCAACCAAGAGTGGTAATAAGCGAGTCAAGTATTTATCAACCAAGAGTGGTAATAAGCGAGTCAAGTATTTATCAACCAAGAGTGGTAATGAGCGAGTCAAGTATTTATCAACCAAGAGTTGTAATAAGAGAGTCAAGTATTTATCAACCAAGAGTGGTAATAAGAGAGTCAAGTATTTATCAACCAAGAGTGGTAATAAGAGAGCAGTATTTATCAACCAAGAGTGGTAATGAGCGAGTCAAGATTTATCAACCAAGAGTTGTAATAAGAGAGTCAAGTATTTATCAACCAAGAGTGGTAATAAGAGAGTCAAGTATTTATCAACCAAGAGTGGTAATAAGAGAGTCAAGTATTTATCAACCAAGAGTGGTAATGAGCGAGTCAAGTATTTATCAACCAAGAGTGGTAATAAGAGAGTCAAGTATTTATCAACCAAGAGTGGTAATAAGAGAGTCAAGTATTTATCAACCAAGAGTGGTAATAAGATGGTCAAGTATTTATCAACCAAGAGTGGTAATAAGAGAGTCAAGTATTTATCAACCAAGAGTGGTAATAAGAGAGTCAAGTATTTATCAACCAAGAGTGGTAATGAGCGAGTCAAGTATTTATCAACCAAGAGTGGTAATGAGCGAGTCAAGTATTTATCAACCAAGAGTGGTAATAAGCGAGTCAAGTATTTATCAACCAAGAG
Organism: Arion vulgaris; assembly: GCA_020796225.1. NCBI lineage: Eukaryota > Metazoa > Mollusca > Gastropoda > Stylommatophora > Arionidae > Arion > Arion vulgaris. Next base: position 3,707,470 of record CM036761.1, read on the forward strand.
TGGTAATAAGAGAGTCAAGTATTTATCAACCAAGAGTGGTAAAGAACGAGTCAAGTATTTATCAACCAAGAGTTGTAATAAGAGAGTCAAGTATTTATCAACCAAGAGTGGTAATAAGAGAGTCAAGTATTTATCAACCAAGAGTGGTAATAAGAGAGTCAAGTATTTATCAACCAAGAGTGGTAATGAGCGAGTCAAGTATTTATCAACCAAGAGTTGTAATAAGAGAGTCAAGTATTTATCAACCAAGAGTGGTAATAAGAGAGTCAAGTATTTATCAACCAAGAGTGGTAATAAGAGAGTCAAGTATTTATCAACCAAGAGTGGTAATGAGCGAGTCAAGTATTTATCAACCAAGAGTGGTAATAAGAGAGTCAAGTATTTATCAACCAAGAGTGGTAATAAGAGAGTCAAGTATTTATCAACCAAGAGTGGTAATAAGAGAGTCAAGTATTTATCAACCAAGAGTGGTAATAAGAGAGTCAAGTATTTATCAACCAAGAGTGGTAATAAGAGAGTCAAGTATTTATCAACCAAGAGTGGTAATAAGCGAGTCAAGTATTTATGAGCAGAGAAATTGGTCGTCCAATAGTATGCCCTATCTGAGACTATACCACATGAAGATATATGTCAGTACTGTCCAGCTTACAGTAGTCAATGAAGACATATGTCAGTACTGTCCAGCTTACAGTAGTCAATGAAGACATATGTCAGTACTGTCCAGCTTACAGTAGTCAATGAAGACATATGTCAGTACTGTCCAGCTTACAGTAGTCAATGAAGATATATGTCAGTACTGTCCAGCTTACAGTAGTCAATGAAGATATATGTCAGTACTGTCCAGCTTACAGTAGTCAATGAAGACATATGTCAGTACTGTCCAGCTTACAGTAGTCAATGAAGACATATGTCAGTACTGTCCAGCTTACAGTAGTCAATGAAGACATATGTCAGTACTGTCCAGCTTACAGTAGTCAATGAAGACATATGTCAGTACTGTCCAGCTTACAGTAGTCAATGAAGACATATGTCAGTACTGTCCAGCTTACAGTAGTCAATGAAGATATATGTCAGTACTGTCCAGCTTACAGTAGTCAATGAAGATATATGTCAGTACTGTCCAGCTTACAGTAGTCAATGAAGATATATGTCAGTACTGTCCAGCTTACAGTAGTCAATGAAGATATATGTCAGTACTGTCCAGCTTACAGTAATCAATGAAGATATATGTCAGTACTGTCCAGCTTACAGTAGTCAATGAAGATATATGTCAGTAACTGTCCAGCTATAGCAGTAGTCAATGAAGATATTGTCAGTACTGTCCAGCTTACAGTAGTCAATGAAGATATATGTCAGTACTGTCCAGCTTACAGTAGTCAATGAAGAATATATGCAGTACTGTCCAGCTTACAGTAGTCAATGAAGATATATGTCAGTACTGTCCAGCTTACAGTAGTCAATGAAGATATATGTCAGTACTGTCCAGCTTACAGTAGTCAATGAAGATATGCAGACTGCAGCTAGTGTCAATGAAGATATAGTCAGTAGGTCCAGCTTACATAGTCAATGAGATATATGCAGTACTGTCAGCTTACATGAATCAATGAAGATTGACAGAGTGGTCGACATCGCTTAAGTAAGTTGAAGACATATGTAGTAGTCAGCTTACATAGTCAATGTAAGATATGTAGACGTAGAGTAGTACATGAAGATATATGCAGTACTGGTCCAGCTTACAGAGAGTCAATGAAGATATAGCATATGATCAGTTACAGGTAGTCAATGAAATATGATAGTCAGATGTCAGCTGAGTGTACATGGACATATGTAGTACTGGCAGCTACAGTGTCACATGGAACATATGTAGATTGGAGACAGAGAGTAGTCGACATGAACATATGTAAGATTAGACAGAGTCAATGAAGATATGAGACTGAGACAGAGTATGAAGAATTGGAGACAGAGAGGTGGTGACATGGAACATATGATAAGATTGGAGACAGAGAGGTGGTCGACATGGAACATATGATAAGATTTGGAGACAGAGAGGTGGTCGACATGGAACATATGATAAGATTTGGAGACAGAGAGGTGGTCGACATGGAACATATGATAAGATTTGGAGACAGAGAGGTGGTCGACATGGAACATATGATAAGATTTGGAGACAGAGAGGTGGTTGACATGGAACATATGATAAGATTTGGAGACAGAGAGGTGGTCGACATGGAACATATGATAAGACTTGGAGACAGAGAGGTGGTCGACATGGAACATATGATACGATTTGGAGACAGAGAGGTGGTCGACATGGAACATATGATAAGATTTGGAGACAGAGAGGTGGTCGACATGGAACATATGATAAGATTTGGAGACAGAGAGGTGGTCGACATGGAACATATGATAAGATTTGGAGACAGAGAGGTGGTCGACATGGAACATATGATAAGATTTGGAGACAGAGAGGTGGTCGACATGGAACATATGATAAGATTTGGAGACAGAGAGGTGGTCGACATGGAACATATGATAAGATTTGGAGACAGAGAGGTGGTCGACATGGAACATATGATAAGATTTGGAGACAGAGGTGGTCGACATGGAACATATGATAAGATTTGGAGACAGAGAGGTGGTCGACATGGAACATATGATAAGACTTGGAGACAGAGAGGTGGTCGACATGGAACATATGATAAGATTTGGAGACAGAGAGGTGGTCGACATGGAACATATGATAAGATTTGGAGACAGAGAGGTGGTCGACATGGAACATATGATAGATTTGAGACAGAGGTGGTCGACATGGAACATATGATAAGACTTGGAGACGAGAGGTGACATGGAACATATGTAGATTTGGACAGAGAGGTTGACATGGAACATATGATAAGATTGGAGACAGAGAGGTGGTCGACATGGAACATATGGGATACGACTTGAGACAGAGGGTGGTCGAATGGAACTATGATGACTTTGGAGACAGAGGTGGTCGACATGGAACATATGATAGATTTGGAGACAAGAGTGGTCGACATGGAACATATGATAAGATTGGAGACAGAGAGGTGGTCGACATGGAACATATGTAGATTTGGAGACGAGAAGGTGGTCGACATGGACTATATGAAAGATGTTGGAGCATAGATTGACAGTATGTAGATTGAGACAGTGGCGTGACTTGTAACTTGAGACAGAGGTCGGCTACTTGGAACATGGGGCGTAAGACTTGACGAGAAGGGGTCGACTTACTGCTGATGCAGAGAGCTAGTGAAGGAAAGTCATTACATAGATGGAGTCGACAGTATCAGGCAATGGGCGTCGACTTACTCTGTGAATGGGGCGTCGACTTACTCTGTGAATGGGGCGTCGACTTACTTTGAATGGGGCGTCGACTTACCTGTGAATGGGGCGTCGACTTACTCGGAATGGGGCGTCGACTTACTCGGAATGGGGCGTCGACTTACTTCGGAATAGGGCGTCGACTTACTCGTGAATGGGCGTCGACTTACTATGTGAATGGGGCGTCGACTGCACAATGGATGTGGAGTCGACTGTGCATTATGAATGTAGAGTCGACCGTACAATGTGAATGGAACATCGACAGTACATTGCCGCGACTAGAGTACGTTTAGTATGAGAAACCAACCACACTGGACTCTATAGACGCGATAAATTTCCCGTTACCGGATGCTCACGTGTTTCAAAATATGCATCATCATTAAACTGAGAAAAGAAATATGCATCATCATTAAACTAGAAAAAAAAATATGCATCATCATTAAACTGAGAAAAGAAATATGCATCATCATTAAACTGAGAAAAGAAATATGCATCATCATTAAACTGAGAAAGAAAATATCTTCATATTTTCCAGTAAGGAACTCAATCATAGCCAACTGGCCATGTTACAAATAAGAAAAATTTAAGTATTGTTGACTTATAGAGAGGCGAAGTACGGACACCTACAAAACTGAAGTGGTCGACTGGATCAGATCAGACCTGGAGAAACCGTGGGGAGGCTGCAGTAATACTAAGTAAATGGACGATGTTGGACAAGGACACGTATATATATATATATATATATATATAAGTTTTATATATATATAAGAGGGGAAAACTTCCCGGCATGAGGATGCAAAGATAGTGACACTCTATAAAAACAAAGGGATAAGGGATTGTAACAACTACAGAGGCATCTCCTCTAAGCGTAACAGGCAAAGCTTTTGCACTAGTCCTTTCAAAACGACTACAGAAACTGGCGGAGCGTGTTTTTCCAGAGTCACAATGTGGATTCAGAGCTAGACGGTCAACAACTGACATGATATTTACCCTTCGACAGCTACAAGAGAAATGCAGAGAGCAGAGCAAGCCTCTATGTATTGCTTTCGTGGATTTGACTAAGGCATTCGACACAGTCAGCAGGCCAAGTCTTTATAAAATATTGAAGTATATTGGTTGTCCCCAAAGTTGCTCCAATTGATTGTTTCCTTCCATGAGGGCATGAAAGCCAGCATACAGTTCGATGGCAGCACATCTGATAGTTTTGAGGTTAAGAGTGGAGTCAAGCAGGGCTGTGTCCTTGCCCCACTCTCTTGGTATCTTCTTCAGTCCTTTGAACCACGCCTTAGGGGACGCTGATGGTGATGTTTTCATCCGCACTAGATCTGATGGTTCACTGTTTAACTTGGCTCGCTTAAGAGCCAAGACAAAACGACGGAAATACTTCTCAAGGACCTCCTTTTCGCTGACGATGCTGCCTTAGTCGCCACAGTGAGACTACACTGCAAAGTCTAATTAATAATTTGTCAAAGGCATGCGACCTCTTTTCTCTGACAATAAGTGTCTCCAAAACAGTTGTATTATGTCAGGAGGTAAGACATCAAACATCACTTTAAATGGCGACCATCTAACACCAGTGCAAAATTCTGCTATCTTGGGTCCACGGTCACTGCCAGCCTTTCTCTTGACGAGAAAATCAACGCTCGTATAGGGAGTGCCGCTACTACATTCGGCAAACTATCAAAGCGAGCGTGGGGCAACAAAAAATTGACATTGCAGACGAAGACTCAAATATATCGAGCCTGTGTAATTAGTTCTTTACTATATGGCTCAGAAACATGGACAGCCTACTCAAGACACGAGAGGAGACTTAACATCTTTCACCTTCGATGTCTCCGCAAGATTATGAACATCAGGTGGTACGACAAGATAACCAATACTGAAGTACTGCAACGTGCAAATCTGCCTTCCATCATGGGCATGCTCAGCAGTAGACGACTAAGATGGTTGGGACATGTGAGAAGAATGGAAACTTATCGCATACCAAAACAAATGTTGTTCTGTGAACTTTCGGAGGAAGAGGCACCAGGGCAGACCACTGCTCAGATATAAAGATGTCTGCAAAACCTCAATGAAAAACTTTTCTATAGATCCCAGCACATGGGAGGGACTAGCTGATGACAGAGTTGTGTGGAAAGCCAAATTACGGAAGGGCGCAGAGTCTTTTGAGAAGAGACTTATGTACGAGCTGAACAACAAGAGAAAAGCGAAAACTCAGAAGTTGTCACAGTAAAACACTTGCCTATTGACCGTCTGTAAAGATGAAAAGGGCCATATATATATAAGTAGTCAAGAAATGAATAATGAAATATTAAAAATGATAACAATCCGACATATAAAGAGACACGAAGGGCTGGAGAAGACCATCATGGAAGGAGGCATACCGGCAAAGAGAAGAAGAGAAAGACCACGGAGATGGATTAATGATATAACTGATGGTTTGAGCATGACGGCCACAGAGACGGCACATCTGACCTGAGAGAGAGAGAGAGAGAGAGAGAGAGAGAGAGAGAAGAATTCCGAAGAACTGTTAGGATAACACAGTTCTGCTCAGGACAAGCTATTTGATGACATGTGCAAAGTAAGGAATAGTTTCACACACACACACCTCTCGCACTTCATACATCAAATCATCACAAATAAAATTCAAGGAAACATCAGGACGGAACATCTAAAAAGCAATCTTTAAGACTGTTCTAGAAGCACACAAAACATATTTCAATCACAGGTAATGTATTATACATCTGTCCTTAAAACACGCGCTACTCCATGTCTAAAAATAGAACACGAGCACAATCTTTCTGTCTCACACACACAAAAATATATATATGGAACTTGATTTAACCTTGACTTTAGAGACAGTTGTGTAAATTTGAGCAGAAGCAGTTAAACAGATGAGAGTATTAACACGGGTAAATGATAGGGATGTACGTTTCAGTTACTTTCAAGTACGTGTAACTACTCGTTACTTTTCTTACTTAATCCTTTGTTATCAAATCAATGGGGAGGGGGGATAATGGGGAACGTATCTGTAGAGTGTAGGTTATGTGCTCACCTCTCGTGCCAAAGGTAACCCGTTCGATCCTCCGTGGAGACATCTGCATATTTTCCCAGAGATCCCTGATCTCAGTGTAGGTGATATCGAGTTCCAAGTCCTATCAGAGACGGAAGATAATACGTAGGTACCGTGTTCAATTTGAGCACATAAAAGAACCCTTGGCAGTTCAAAATCGAGATGAGCAGGCTGGAAAGTCGTTACCCGGGCAAAATTCATTAGAGCAAGATTAAAAATAAAATTCCTACAAAATAATTTCAAAAGTATATCGAGGACCATCGCCGGTGCTACGGAGTTCGTGCACTGCCGCTGAAATCTTCCTGTGTAAGAAAGATATGAGAGCACACATGGTTACTCACCAAAGTGCAATGATGATGGTATTATCAATCAATCTATTAAATCAATGTAAATCTCTCCAGTGTTACAATTGTCGGTTTTTATATTCGTAATTGTTGGTGTTATCAATATCATCTGCTGTCTGAGTGATATCATCTGCTGTCTGAGTGAATATAGCATCTGCTGTCTGAGTGATATCATCTGCTGTCTGAGTGACATCATCTGCTGTCTAAGTGATATCATCTGCTGTCTGAGTGATATCATCTGCTGTCTGAGTGAATATAGCATCTGCTGTCTGAGTGATATCATCCGCTGTCTGAGTGATATCATCTGCTGTCTGAGTGATATCATCTGCTGTCTGAGTGATATCATCTGCTGCCTGAGTGATATCATCTGCTGTCTGAGTGATATCATCTGCTGTCTGAGTGAATATAGCATCTGCTGTCTGAGTGATATCATCCGCTGTCTGAGTGAGTATAGCATCTGCTGTCTGAGTGATATCATCTGTTGTCTGAGTGATATCATCTGTTGTCTGAGTGATATCATCTGCTGTCTGAGTGAATATAGCATCTGCTGTCTGAGTGAATATAGCATCTGCTGCCTTTTGTCTTGACTGTTGTCTAGAGCTCATCTTTGGTGCCATGTAGTGTTGAGTTGTAGGGTCAGCATTCCTTTCTAGGGAGGACATAGAGGGGACAGTCTTGCAGGACATGTTCTGTGGTTTGATCAGCGGGGCACAGGGGGATGGGGACAATCGTAGCTTACGTAGGTGTTTGTTGTTCAGTCTGTTAATAATATAGTGTTGTTTCACTAGGTCAGTGAGTTTGCTTAATTATATCATATTCCAGGTTGTCTTGTGTGCTGTAGTCTGAGGCGTATGTGCACATGTATATATGACTGGGTTACACATCTTGAATTTGTATGAGATTGCCAAGTGGAGTATGGTCTGTTATGTGACGCAGTGTATTCTGTCCTGGGGCTCTTTGTGTCTTGTTCTGAAACGCTGAATAAAAATGCTAACCGTATATGCCTATATTTTAGTACTCGTTCTGTGATAGTATTGGTGACTTTCTGATTGATCTAATCATCATTTTCTGCTAATGATACGTAACCGGTACATCCGGCTGCTCATCTACAGAACCTTTCTTAGCCAGTCGATCTGTTGTCCTGGTATTCCACATTATGTCTGTATCCGCTTTGTTACGAGCTTTCGCTAACTGCACAGCTCAGACTTAATGTAGTCTCAATTAAATCGAAGTTAAATGGGTATCTTGGACTCTCCCGCTTGCCACTGTGAAGAGACAAGATCGCGTCGTGTACCATTCCTTCTGGTCAAAACAACGAGAATGGGAGCTTATGAAGCAACCCTTCGAGACTAACTGTGCGGTGAACTGACATAGCTCCGTCCATTTCGCGACAAGTTCTGGAATAGATCCATAGCGCAAGTTGATCAGAAGAAGAAGGTGATGATAATGGGAAAGATTGCAGTACGACGAACTATCACAAACACGAAGTAATGTCGTTTTACAAAATGCCAGAACTAACTAAGTGGACGTTTCTATTAAAAGATCTATGTCAAGCAATAAAGGCAAAGTACATTTTAGGTCCAAAAATAGGATCATCATAAGGAAAATGGTACAACGAAAATGAATGAACCTATTAAGGGTATTTCCGTGATCGATAGTAATCTGACGCTGGCGCTTCAAACAAACATATAGAGACTGAACACCTGTTAATGTGCTGTGGTTTTATAGACATCGATTCTCGTTTAGTTTCATGTTTATACATCGATCTGTTCGTGTTTATGACACACCCATATAGATACTTCATGTGTCATTTATTAGAGATGTGCGAATAGTAATAATTCGTTACTCGAATACGTATTGTTGTCCGGATAATAAAGTAACGAGTATGCCCTAGGAGAAAGGTTTCATTACTATATCACTAGTAAATACGTGGTCACTATTCGTTATGTAACCAGTATAAGTAACTAGCTTTTTACCAGTTAGAAGATTAGTATATCTAGCTCAAACTTAAGATGAAAAAAAAGTGCTCGTACAAAGCGACCACTGATACATGTCAAACACTCTTACTGCCCGAGTGGTTACCGGGGCCCAAATTGGGGTGTAAAGAATAGAACCACTGTTACCTGCCATGCATGTCGTAAAAGGGGAATAAGGAGGTTGATGGGAGTGGGGGGCTAGCTACCTACACCGTAAAAACACTAGATGACTACAAAACGGAGAGCGAACTGAGTAAACGCTGGCTGAAACCCAGACACATCGCCGAAGGATAAACACCAGAGCTCCAAATGGTGCTGAAGATGTGACGTAAAACACACCAATGCTAAGATTGCATGAATCAGATTTCCACATGAATATAATTTATGGGGAAATCTGATACATCGGTCTGGGCGGTGATCGCGAGAAAGAAACACTCCTTATATGTCAAATTCTCGTATGTAGCCACTAATAGTTATTTTTCCACTACTGTACACATTGCAGCTATTCCTTATGTGACCAATATTCGCTACTTTCTTTGTATCAGTTAGAAGATAAATATTGATTACTTCATATCGAGAACCATATTCTAACGATAGATTATTCAATCAATCAAGTGGCATACCTGCAGGCGTAGGCGAGAATGTCTTTCCACAATTCTCTCTTTCGGCTTGGCGCAGCTAATCAGTTCTGACGTCGATCTTTTGTCAAACCGCGATGTCAGACCATCCAACATCATCTCCCTCTGTCTTCCACGATCTCTTCTTCGCTGAGTTTTACCTGTTGTCACCAAATGCTCTAAGCCTCCTCTTCGCATTAAATTCCCAAAGAGCCTTGATTGTCTGATTAGTATTCTTTTGATACGGTTTCGTTGTGTGCAGGTCTGTTTTAAAACCTAATAATTTCATTTCTTCGCTGTCCATGAAATTTTCAGAATTCTTCTGTAAAACCACATCTCCGTGGCTTCCTGAAATCTTATTGATTGCTTGTTCATTGTCTATGATTCGCTGTCATACATAAGTATTGGTTTAATATAGCACTGGCGTACTCGTTTCCGCAGTGTCATTAGTAGGAAATTCACTTATAGTGTGTTTTCGTTTTCTAAAAGCTGCATATTACGCTATTGTATAATTAGACAACATCGGAATGGAAAGATGGGTATTGGAAGACCTAGAAGGGCTTGGAGACGAACTGTAGATAGAGAAAGAGAAGAGGCTAGAATGAGCTAGGCTGACTTGCTCGAGACAGATCTGGTTAGAGGAAATGTGCTGATGCTCTATACTTCAATGAGAGTTACAAGAAGAAAGGCACTCAGACAGCAGATGATATCACTCAGCAGATGATATCACTCAGACAGCAGATGATATCACTCAGAGATGATATCACTCAGACAGCAATGCATATCCTCAGACGCAGATGATATCACTCAGACAGCAGATGATATAGTGTTTTCAAGTCCCCTTGCATATTCGACTTCATCATAAGAACGCGTCTAATCATCAAAATAGCGATCGTAAAGAAGAAGAAGTAAAAAAACAACACTGGAAATAAAACTGTACAGCCACTAAGTGAGCTACAAAAGACAGTGAAGTTTATACACAAGACAGCCTTGAACAAATAGACAATATTTCAAGCGACTGAAAAAATATTAGCATTTTATTTCTGGCATTCTTTTGATCTGTTTGACTGTTTGTTTTCGTAAACATAGACGAGGGAACACATTACTCGCTTCATTTCTTTTCAAGGTTTCGTGTTAATATATTACCTTGGACACGCAGGGGTTCTCATATTGATGAGCGAGATGATATCTGGGGAGGAGGTGGGTCGTCTATGTGGCGTAGCGGTTGAGTGCTCGCCTCTCATTCCAAATGCACTCGGTTCGCCTCACGGGGAGCCATCAAGATTTCCAGAGATCTCAGTGTAGGTGATATCCAGTTCCTAGTCATATCGGTAACAGACAATAAAACATAGGTCCCGTGTTCAAGTCAAATAAACATTGGCAGTTTCAAATCGAGAAGAGTAGACTGGAAAGCTGCTGTCCAAGTAAAATTCATTAAAATGATTTAAAAAATAAAATCCCTACATAATATTTTCACCATCCTCTAAATGACATCGGGGACCATCGTAGGTGCTACGGAGATCGTGTACTACCACTGACATCTTCCTGTGTAAGAAAGAGATCGGAGCACACAAGGTTACTCACCGAAGTGCAATGATGATCAATCAATACTGAGACCTACTGAGAACCATCGTATGTGATGTTGACTCGACAATCAACGAGGACCCCCATCTTGGGGATGAATGAGTTGGGTATCAAAAGTGAGATTACTCGACAAGGACCCCCTGCAAATGCACATACGACGTGTGTACAACTCCAACGAGAAAGGGAACTATAACAATACATACCATTCCACATCTGCTAACAGAGACTGGGCATCTATAGAGATATGGAGCGAAGCAGCGTCGGTTTTGTTAACTAACTTAATTTCTTGTCATCGGAACATATCATTTTGGTGTTGTTCTTCGCCCATGTAATACCGGACTATCAAGGGAGCAAAGAATAGTACGACTGCGATCTGAAGGCGTGTCGTAAGATGCGACTGAGTAAGGACATAGGAAGCTACCTAGTAAATAAAAAGGGTCACAGAAATCGGATGTACTGGCCTACTTGTAAGGCGCATAACTGGCACAATGTACAATCGTTCTTATGCTCAGATCACATATAAAGAGTGATTTAACAAGTAGTCGATATGGAGCGTTTGAAGAAGAAGAAGGTGTTGTTCTTGCCAGATTGCAGGACAACACATTTTACAACAACAAAAATACCAAACTAACCACAAACAACTCAATTTGTGGCAATTGTTTGTCTCTATTCTTGTCAGACCGTGATGGCGTAACAAGAACAGTAACATGCAATTAACGGACTCCTTGACAATACTTCAATCTATTCAGAAGTCTGAATTGGCAAACAGCGACTACACATATCGACAAAGCGGACCCAGAAGTTATGGATCTCAAACACAGAAAGAAAAGGAAGTTCTATTTCTGATATCAATACTAGTAGGAAATGAAACACAAGTCATTGATCATGCGCACTGGGTACGTTTTGTATTGACGTGGACAAAACTCGAACATCACTAATGAACATCATGTTATGTAAGATGGACGATATTCTCACTTTTTTAAAACAAATAACACACAAACTTATTTAAAGGTGAGATCAGTTGTAATTATTACTGATATTGGTTTCTAAGCGGACGTTATAGCACTATAGGTGCTCAGTCTCCCCCTGCTGATGTCGAAGGGTATGCATATTGATGGTTTCTGTGTTCCGTTGGTTAAACGCATTTCTCACTCTGCCTCCTCAGGCACCCTTTTCTACTTGTACAACGGTTAACACGAGACTGCTTAAATCGTTGGATCGATTCAACATCTATTTTAGTATCTTCATCAAATAGACAGTAGCGAAGAGACCGAAGACCATTCCCCCTTATTCATCTTCAACTCCCCAGCAATCGATGCTGTTGATACAATCATGTCTGCTCTCTCATTGTCACAAACACCCGTTATAGCATAGGTCAGTTATAGAGCTGACGTTATAACACTTTTGGTAGGCCTATAGGTGCTCAGTCTCCCCCTGATGATGTCGAAGGGTACGCATACTGATGGTTCCCGTGGCTCACTGGTTAAACATACCCCTCGTTTTGCACTCCATATTAATTTCTGATTGCACAATGCATAATTTGAAAACGCATTAAATCGTTGGATAAATTCAACATCAATTTTAGTGCCATTATACAACAGACTATAATATAATAGCCGTCCATCGCAAGCGATGATGACAACAATCTCAGACGTGTACTGTTGCACCTCTCTGGTGTGTGCGGAGGTGACTGTAGAGTCAATCCTAGAACAGAATCCCCGACCACAGGTGGGGCATACATGATCAAGGTTAGACATGTGCGTGTTGTGTGCTCTGTCTTTTCGCGCTGCTCGTTTTCTCTGTGACTCAACAATACGATGATTCTCAGCTATTCGGGTTCCTCTTTTGTTGTTACAGCGCCACATTTGGCGATCTTGCGCAAGGGATTCCCAGCACGTATTGTCTATATCGAAGCATTTCAGATACACTTTAAGAGTGTCTTTAAAGCGTTTTTTCTGTCCACCAGCTAAACGTCTGCCCCCTTCAAGCTCGCCATACATCAACTGTTTTGGGATGCGTTTATCAGGCATTCGAGCAACGTGACCGACCCATCTCAGTTGGGCCTTCTGCAACAGGGTGTTGACGCTTGGGATCTTTGCTCTTGTGAGGACTTCGCTGTCTGGAATTTTGTCCTGCCAGTTTATTTTTAGTATTCTGCGTAGACAGCTTGTGTGGAAATGGTTTAATTTTCTTGCGTGTCTGCTATACACTGTCCATGTCTCGCTTACGTACAGCAGCGTGGTTAGCACTATGGCCTGGTAAACTTTCAGCTTTGTGACTATGCTTATCCCCTTCCGTTCCCACACAGTGACACGTAACCTTCCGAACGCAGCACTGGCTTTGGATATCCTATTGTGGACCTCAGAATCTATGTTTGCCGATCTGGATAGGAAGCTGCCAAGATAAGCAAAGTTGTCCGTTGACTGGAGACGCTGGTGTTTAATGTTGATGACTGGATCGTAATACTGTTCTCTAGGGGCGGGCTGGAAAACAACAGACTATCGTCTAGAGATCAAAGGTCTGCTCTATCCATCTTCAACCCCCCACCATTGATGCTGTTGATAAAAGAGTGTCTGTGCTCTCTCAGTGTCATGAACACATACTTGCCCTGGGCAGTAGATCCACATACGTCTCTGGAGGTTTTAAACCTCGATAGATGATATTAACCCATACCACAACCTGCCATTTTGATCTTCCGTGTCATCGATTGAGAGTCGGACACAAAATGGTTGGCAGTAAACGAAATCTCCGAGAGCTACTAGAGGGCAGCAGTAACGGTCTAAACCTGCAGCATCAATTGAGCTATGCAACGACACTGTCAGCATTTTGTATGACTTGTTACGTTCTCCTGTTAAACATTATATATTCTCTCTCTCTCTCACGCCTTTTTAATTTTTAGCCCCGATTAAGGCATAGGCCCTCACCCCAACTCATGCCAAGTCTTCCTATTTTTAGCTATCTTCTGCAGCTCTCACCAGTTCTTGTGTATTGTTAATCTCGGCTATAAAATCTCTTCTTCATGTATTTCTATGCCTCCTTCTCTTTCGTTTTCCCTGTGGGTTCCAGGAAAGGGCTCTTCTTGTTATAATTCCAGGTTATTTTTTCAAGGTGTGTCCGGTCGTTTTTAAACCTCGTGGTACACTGGGATCTGTCTTGTTTTCTCCATAAGCTCATCATTTGTCACCATATCTTACCATCTCAGTCCCTCTATTATGCGCGTACACCAGCAATTTATGCATTATATTCTAGTCGTTCTCCATGTTTATGACCCATACAGCAGAACTATTCCCCCGATCCAGAAGCACTTGAGCTTTCAGCTCTTCGGCTCGGTGCTATGGACATCGTAACCCTTCGGTTCGGTGCCACGAACACCGTGAATCTGGGGAACCTGTGGCTTTTCTGTCAGCCCGCGGAACTGAACCCGCACTCACAGAGGGCTAGTCACCCGCAGTCCAACGCGCTACGAACACACTGGGCAGGCGGGCGCAGAACTGTTTTAACATTGATGTTATTTTGTTAAGTTTTATTATTAAAAGGATCTAAAGCCGAAGGATTGACTTCATTGCACCGGGTTTTAGCCCATATGGCTCTGTCCCTCTCAGCAGAAATGGCACGCCAACCGCAGAGAGTACTGCACAAAGCACTAACTCCGTTACTTCAAATTTCATAGCCAAATTATCAACACTGTTGGAAACATGAAATGGATCTGCTAGTATCCGGTAGTTAATATTCTTTTCAAAAGCCTAGGGGATTCTTGAAATAAATGCACGCCTGAGCAGAACTGTCCAGATTCGAACCAACGACCTTCGACTTGCAAAGCAAGGGCGTAACCACTTAGATCCCGGTTTTATATTATCGAGCTGTATTAGTCAGACTTCATGAGTTCACAAAAACTTGTCTCCAACCGTATATATCCATGGCAAACCGTTTCTAGTTTAGTATCTACGTGTCAACTGTCTAAAATTGTGCTTGCGGACACCCTTATAACTAAAATTGTGCTTGCGGACACCCTTATAACGAGAAAACAGACAAGTAGAAACATCAGAGGAGTAACAAAAAAATACACCATTAAACAAGAAAAGCTGTTAGTTAACGTAAGAAAAAAAACAGCATAGCGAGACGGGGTTTTCAAGGTGGGGAAATGAGTTACAGGGCTGATGAGTACTCCAAGACGGTAAAATGAACTGGGAATTTTCCCTAGAGTAATTGCAAGGGGAAACTAATATGGTTTCAAACGAGTATAAGAGTGACGGTTCTTGAATATTATTTGGTTCCTTGTTTTTATAATCTGCCAGATTTAATGGCGGCAGTTTCAGAGCTTTGGTCGCGCTAACGGGAAAACCTGGCCATGAGAGCAATCCAAGATGAGAGTTTTGAATAAACAAAACAATACTCACTACGATATATATATCAATAGTATCGATCAATGTTGAACACAATATTTCTCCCCACATTATGCTACCAGTGCCAAATCTGGACGCTGACATCAAATGGTAGAAGAAAACTAATCATGACAGAGATGAAGTGTCTACGCAGAATGCTGGGGGTAACAAGAAGAGACCGGTTGAGAAATGAAGACATCAGGAAAAAGTAGGTACAACATCAGTACTAGACTTCATCAAGAAACAACAAATTAAATTGCTCGCCCACATAAGCAGATTGTCAACAGACAGTGCACATCAGAGAGCAATGTTGTTTCGATACAATGGACACAAAGCAAAAGGTCGGCTACGGAAAAGGTGGACCTCATAGATAACAGAGTTTTCATACCATAGTTTTCAACTCGACATCACCGCAAGAGTACACGATCTAAGGGTCGTAAGAGTACACGATCTAAGGGTCGTAAGAGTATACGATCTAAGGGTCGTAAGAGTACACGATCTAAGGGTCGCAAGAGTACACGATCTAAGGGTCGTAAGAGTACACGATCTAAGGGTCGTAGAGTAACGATCTAAGGGTCGTAAGAGTATACGATCTAAGGGTCGTAAGAGTATACGATCTAAGGGTCGTAAGAGTACACGATCTAAGGGTCGTAAGAGTATACGATCTAAGGGTCGTAAGAGTACACGATCTAAGGGTCGTAAGAGTATACGATCTAAGGGTCGTAAGTAGAACGAATCTAAGTCAAAGAGTATAATTCTATACTAAAAAATAATTTAATCTATATAAAGGGCTCTGTCAATCGTGTTACACGACAGGTCAGCAAGAAGTAGAACGAGTTTGGTCGTTCAAAACACGTCTGTTAACTCTGGGCTCGTAGACGACACGCTGATCCTAATCGGAGTAACTGATCCTGAGGCTGTCGTATAAATACAACGATCTTTTGGGTCGTTTTAACGAGATCACATCTTAAGAAGGCCCTAGGCTAGTCTACTCCATCATATGTGAAGCTAGTATAAAGATCTTGGTCGTAATAACACGATCTAGGGCCGTAAGGTATACGATCTAAGTGCGTAAGAGTACACGATCTAAGGGTCGTAAGAGTACACGATCTAAGGGCCGTAAGAGTATACGATCTAAGGGCCGTAAGAGTACACGATCTAAGGGTCGTAAGAGTATACGATCTAAGGGTCGTAAGAGTACACGATCTAAGGGTCGTAAGAGTACACGATCTAAGGGCCGTAAGAGTATACGATCTAAGGGCCGTAAGAGTACACGATCTAAGGGTCGTAAGAGTACACGATCTAAGGGTCGTAAGAGTATACGATCTAAGGGTCGTAAGAGTACACGATCTAAGGGTCGTAAGAGTACACGATCTAAGGGTCGTAAGATTAGATAGGTTACATAAATAATTTAAAAAAATAATTTAATTACATATATAAAAAAAAATAATTTAATTACTTATATTTAAAAAAGGAATTAATTCTCTTCTTGTCTAATCGTGTTTTGCAT
The DNA here is from genome assembly GCA_020796225.1 of Arion vulgaris. Taxonomy (NCBI): domain Eukaryota; kingdom Metazoa; phylum Mollusca; class Gastropoda; order Stylommatophora; family Arionidae; genus Arion; species Arion vulgaris. Next base: position 3,724,301 of record CM036761.1, read on the forward strand.
CACAGCGTCAGGACAAGAAATGATTTCTAGAACGAGCTTTTGTGTGCGCTTCATAAACATCGCTTCTGTTAACTCTGAGGTCCATCTTTTACGTGGACGACCTACTGCTTTGTATCAACTATATCGGAGTAACATTGCTACCTTTTCCATGAGGAATTATTCATGTCTGTTATTCCAAATATAAAACAAAACAACAGATCGTTATTGGTTATGTTTGATTATTGAACTGAGATCACTTCCTTCCAAGAAGACCCATAGGTGCTCAGTCTACTCCATCATATGTTGAATGCTATGTATAATGATAGTTTGCGCTGTTACCTATTAAACACCTTCCTCATTCATCCAGTTCTGTTTGTACAACGTGTAACTCCAAACTGCTTGTTAAATCGATGCATAGATTTTTCTTTGTTTGTTATGTAGGGGAATTAAAGTCTCATTAAGCCTAGGCACGCCCCCTTTAACCTAAGAACAAACCAAGTTTTGGTTATATCAGAACGTGTAGACCAACAAACATGAAAAATAAGAATTAATTCCTTTCGGAGAATCCAAGTATGATTGATTATATAATAAATGATTTGTTTAAATTCAACATGATTGTTCGTGTCTTTATCCAACAGACGGTCGTCACGGGACACACCCACACACAGTGTCTTTATCCAACAGACGGTCGTCACGGGACACACACACACAGTGTCTTTATCCAACAGGTGGTCGTCACGGGACACACCCACAAAATGAGTTGATATGTACAAGACGAATGTGTAAGATGTAACAATAACTAACATAAATATAGATAAGATATATAGATGGAGATATGTTAGACACACATCTTGAGAAGAAGATATATAGAGGGAGATATGTTAGACACATCTTGAGAAGAAGATATATAGAGGGAGATATGTTAGACACATCTTGAGAAGAAGATATATAGAGGGAGATATGTTAGACACATCTTGAGAAGAAGATATATAGAGGGAGATATGTTAGACACACATCTTGAGAAGAAGATATATAGAGGGAGATATGTTAGACACACATCTTGAGAAGAAGATATATAGAGGGAGATATGTTAGACACATCTTGAGAAGAATGATCAAAGAATATCAAAGCAGACATATAGATGGAGATATGTTAGACACACATCTTGAGAAGAATGATCAAAGAATATCAAAGCAGACATTGAAGTGGGATGCAAAGGGTTCAAGAACGAGAGGGCGACAACGACCTAAGGAGACCCTGAAACGAACTTTGCTGAGAGATGCAAGAAATATCGGTCTCAGTTTCATGGAGGAGATTGAGCGAGTTGCCCAGGATAGAGCGGTATGGAGAAATTACTTGTAAGCCCTATGCAACGTATAACGGTACGAAAGAAATTATTATTATTATTATTATTATTATTATTATTATTATTCCCTTTGCTTGCTTATGTGATACTTTACATATATGAGTTTGTTCTAAATCACTAAGTTATTAAGTCACCGCAGCCCCAACGGTTTACCTAGATCGGATACGATCTGACTACCAGATTTGTAGATTACGTCGAAGTGTAACACTGAAGTACATGAACAATTAGAATATCCGTTGAAATCTGCTGAAATCCCACATGGGTCATGAGTGCTTTTCAGATGATTCATAAACAATATGATTGTTGACCGATCCAGAAGAGGGAAGGAAACTAACAAACAAGAGTGCCATGAGTTACACAGACGTCCTTCCAGGGACCAACAGATCTGATACCATACTAGTGTACTCATGTGGATACCACCAGAAAATAGATTGATACATACTCAGATAACTCAAGATGTGATACCATACTTCTATAACCATGATGTGATACCAACATATAACCAGATTGATACCATACTAGATAACTTATAGATGATACCTACTCAGTATAATATATGTGTGATACATACTTGAGTATAACTCATAGATGTGTAATACTCAGCATAACTCAAGATGGGATCATATTCAGTATAACAGATGTGATACGATACTCAGTATAACCTAGATGATACGATACTTCGTTAACTCATAGATGAGATACCATATCGTTCAGTTTCATGATGGATAGATACTCAGTAACCTAGATGTGATACCATACAGGATAACTATAGAGGGATAATTACTTAGCATAACCTAGATGTGATACGATATCAGTAAACCATAGATGGATAATACTTAGTATAATCTAGATGTGATGATACTTCATTAACTCTAGATGTATGATACTTCAGTATAACTCTAGATGTATACGATACTATCAGTATAACTAAGATGTGATGATACTCAGTATAACTCATAGATTGATACATACTTCAGTATACCCTCATAGATGTGATACCATTCAGTATAACTCATAGATGATACCATACTCAGATAACTCATAGATTTGTACCATACTCAGTATAACATTAGATGTGATAGATACTCAGTAAACTATAGATCATGATACCAGATAACTAAAGATGGATATGATACTTCAGTATAACTCTAGATGGATACCATACTCAGATAACCATAGATGGATACCTCCATAACAGATGTGATACATACTTCAGATAACGATTATAGATACCAGATAATCTAGATTGATACTGATCTCAGATAACTCATAGATGTATAGATACTAGTATAACTCATAGATGTGATACCATGTAGTATAACTCATGATGTGATACGTACTTCAGTATAACCATAGATGTGATACCATACTTCAGTATAACTCATAGATGTGATACCATACTTCAGTATAACTCATAGATGTGATACCATACTTCAGTATAACTCATAGATGTGATACCATACTTCAGTATAACTCTAGATGTGGTACTATGAAGTGTTCACAAAATAGATGAGACTGCAGTAAAACTATTTGATTGGCAAAACACATAATTACAAAGTACTGTAGTTTTACAAATTACACAAAAATGACAAATACAGCAAGTTTGACCAACAAGGCCTTTATCAAGCAAACGTATAAAGGCCTTGTTGGTCGAAAAGTTGCTGTATTTTGTCATTGTTTTTGTAACTTGTAAAACTACAGTACTTTGTAATTTGTAAAACTACAGTACTTTGTAATTACGTGTTTTACTATGAAGTGGGTTTTTTCGTGTGCATAATCGTATAATTACCGTCTGTACAAATGTCTGTGCTGTTGGATAATATGCATACACTTTGGTTGAAATTCGATGTCTTGTTCATGTCGTATTGCTTGTCATACATGTCGTATGTAACTAACGGGTACGCAATTATTGGTGCAAACTACACAGAACACATTCATTGTTTATTTGAGGATCATCTTCATCAGAAATGTCTATAATTGTTTCTATCTCCCCCCAAGCATGTATTTCAGTGTGTTTAGACTAACAAACCCTGTTCTGTGTTGATTGATGTATCTACTGGGGTTTGTCTCATGAATTTCCCGTCTTGCCGCACCAACTAATCGGTATCCATACTTGCGCAACCGAGATACAGAATACTCTTTATCTTCTTTGAAATCTTCAAAGCGGTCAGAGTGCTTTCTCTTTAGAGCTTTGGTTGCGACATCATCAATACTCTAATTCTAAGAGAAAACACAGATCACAAAGGGTGGTTAACTTGCTTGATAGGAACGTACGCACAGAAGCAAACAAACAAACAAACAAACAAACAAACAAACAAACAGGACCAGAGTGGTCCAGATCGACTCAATAAGCAATAATAATCTTCGCAACGATTTAGGAGTGGAACAGAAATTAGACAAACAGAAGGAGGCAATAAGACATAAATATATTCAAACAATCATCATCACCAATGTGCGTGTCCTTTATAGGACGTTGCTCTCTTTGAAATTCACTCTGTCTCTAGCCAGTTCACCCACTTCATCGATGGTCATATTCATGGTTTCTTTAACCTCTTGCAGTCATCTTCTTCTTGGTCTGCCTCTGAGTCCTGGGACCCCGCCCTACAATACTGTTCTCTCCAAACAACAAGCGACATTAATATTCAAAACGACTATATTGATGTTTATCTGGAATACTTGCCAGGAGAGAAAGGTTCCAGTGCTTGGGGGTAGGAAGTGGGAAGGGCATATATAACAATGCTATAAATAATAAACACAACAACTATCATGTAGTCAGTGTAAAAACTGTCACGATATAGCGAGAGCGAACCAGAAGATAGTACGAACTGGGATGTGCTGGACTAAAGGGTACAAATATCGAAGCTTTACTGTTAGCTACAGTGCAAGGTACTAACTCTCACTGCTTCAAATCACGATCAGTCTTCTTTGCTTTGTTCTTACGACCAATTATAATCACTCTTGGATATGTTTAATCTTTGCCAAGAACGTGTATACGTTGCACATTGGTTTGGTAGGCTCCTAAACGCATAGACTTCTACACGTTTAGGACACATGCATCTGATTTCAGTCAAACCTCCTAGTCGCCTCTTACGACATGCGTGGCAGGTAACAGTGGTTCTATTCTTTACATCCAAAATTTGGGGCCCCGGTAACCACTCGGGCGATCACGATAAGTGATTTAGAAGTGTCTAGATTGAACAAAGAAGAAACTAGAAAAAACAACGATATATATTAGTTACTTCTCAGTGCTTACTCTCTGTATACCTAAACATAAACAATATCACCACAGATGAACTCTTATAAACAAAAAAAGTTATCAATGATATGTTTAAAAATAAATACAATGATAATTTATTTCTGAACGAGATCAAAAACAATCAATATACAAAATCACAGTATCTATCAAACGGACTTTTATGCGTACGAAAGAAGAAGAAAACGGACTTTTATCAAGGTACTAAAAAAAGTAATTAAAACATGGACATAAAAAAATAATAGGTTCACAAAAAACAAACAATGTTATGGGAAAATTGATTTTTATCACAATGATCAAGGTTCTGATTTGAGGAAAAAAAAGAATGATCTAGAATCAAAATCTCCCGTGTGTTAAGGGAGCAAAGAATAGTATCACTGCGACCTAAAAGGCACGTCGTAAGAAGCGACTGAGGTAGAGGCCTAGGGAAGCTACCATAGTAAATAAAAAGCTTCACAGAAATCAGATGTGCTGGTCTAATTGTAGGCACATCACTGGCACAACGTACAAACTCTCTTAGGCTCAGATCACATAGAGTAGTCGATATAGAGCGTTTGAAGAAAGAAGAAGTATCACCCCAAAAAGTCCAATCAGAAATGATTATACCGTGATCTGTACAAGATTGCAAATAAATGCTTCTAGACAAAAACAACAAGAAGAAAGAATGTCTGACATGGGAGACAAACACAAACGAGACATCTGTGCCGTTCTAGTAATCTGCTCCTGATAAAATAGATTGAGATGGGAATTGTTGGTAGAAATATGAAGATCCCATGAGCTGGTCTGATTAAAATAGTGACCGGAACAGACACATACAAACATATTCATTGCCATATTGGTTTTTTTTTAAAAACATAGTACGGAAACGGAAGTCTATTGTTACAACAGGTAAAAGTGCTGGATTAAGAAGATTAATGTCAACAATGATGCTATGTACGTATGCTGAGACAGGTACGTATGCTAGTATTAATTTCTTGACATCCTTAGACTTATGTCTTAGTTTATTAAGTATTCTGTGTCTATTTGTTATCTTGATGAAGGCCATGTCAAACATCGAGTGCTGTTTATTTTCATATTTAATCATTAATTTGTCATTACTTATGTAGTACTGTATATACCTGCCTTTGTTCAATTGCCCTGTCAACAATGAGAGATGAGAATGGTTAATTTGTCATTACTTATGTAGTACTGTATATATCTGCCTTTGTTCAATTGTCCTGTCAACAATGAGAGATGAGAATGGAAAATTGCTTAAACTCAACAGACACTTACATAGACTAGGAATAAGTCAAACATATCTCTGCCAGTGTCATCAGGAGGAACAGACACAGGAGCATGTCCTGAAATACTGTCCTCTCATGTGTGAGCTAAGAAGCAGCATGCGGCCACATCCAGTCGACCTAAAAACAAAGCTTTCGGGAAACCTTACAGACCTGAATATGACTGCCAAATATGATGTCTACAGTAAACTAAGCGCATGATCAGAGATGACTGAAGAATAAGAAGCTTCACTGTCTTCTCTCGCTATTTAATTTACTTGACTATATTTAAAAACAGCAGCGACAAGTAGACTCATGCTAATGAAATCTATAGTGTATATGACTGACTGTCAACACTTCCATTGCATGACAAACTTTTGATAAGAAAGAGTTCAAGAGAACACGAGGCTGGTCACTGCTGTGTCTAAGCATAGTCAAGCAAAATTGTAATAGCGAGAGAAGAAAATAATATATATAGATATACAAATCTGTGAATTTTTAATCAAATGTGAAGTCAGTGCTGTTGTATGGCTCGGAAACATGGAGGACAAAAAAAAAAAAGCACACAAAAAAAAAGCACCAGAAAACTATAGACCTTTGTAAATGGACGTTGACTATAGGGACTGAGATGGTATGATAAGATTACGAAAGATTAACTCAAAGAAAGAACTAAGCAGATACCAGTGGAAAAAATCCAAGGAAGAGACGCTGGCGATGGATAACACATTGAGAAGGTCAACTGGAAAAATCGCAAGGCATGCACTGTTTTGGAAACCACAGGGAAAGAGGAATAGGGCCTAGAAATACACGGAGAAGACAGATGGAGACTAATATTAAAAAGGATAGATAAGAGGTGGAAAGAAATGAAAATGATGGCAAAAGAGAGAGAGAGAGAGAGAGAGAGAGAGAGAGATAGGGCTGGAAGAAATTTGTTGAAGACCTGTGCTCCGTTGGGAGTTGGGAAAAATATATGTATGTGTATGGCCGTTTTCGTCTTTACAGATGGGGTTAGTTAGCATGTTTTCACCTGTTATTGTTTGTATTCATGTTATTAATATTATTTGTATTATTATTACAATTGTCACAATGGGACCCGCGCCCCCATAGTCATTAGTCAGATGCGCCCCATTATAAGAAAACGTTAGATATCACTGATCTGAACGATACATTCTATTTCTAAAATGATGAGAAAGCTGACTAACAGAACAGAACTTACCTTGCTGAGATCTAGTCCATGTAGACAAGAGTATCAGTTTATCATTAGCTTACGTATCAGCAGTTTATCACACGCTAAGTAACAAAACAGATACAACTAAAGCTTTAAATATCACACCACGAATAGATCAGAATCGTTAGTTCAAGTATTTGATTCTCCCAGCTTCGCAAGAAACTCACAACGGATCTATATAGGCCTCGCTAAATCCCGTCCAGAATCAGCGGTTCTAAACTTTTTATATTATTGTCTTATTTTTTCTTAACTTTTTGGCATTAAATTTAATGAGATTTTCTTCGTTCATACTGTGATGAAAACTAGCTACATTTCTCTAATGTTTACAGTTTTAGATGAGGTACATGACAAGTACTATTGACAAGAAAGTACTATTGACAAGAAAGTACTATTGACAAGAAAAGACCATGAAGTTTCGAATATAGTTTATTGAACTCTTTGCTGTTATTCCAATCATTTAATATTTCTTAGCATTGAGAAAACAATTAAAACTTGCATAGAGCAGGAAATGAATTAACTGTCTCATATCGCAATAATCGTAAACAGAACTGATAAAAAAGTTATACATATATCTCAATATTATGACTAACATGTTTTAAGAGTTTACAGTAACTAAAAATTGTGTAGGTGTGTGTGTATGAATGACGCGTTTTACGTCACCTTAATCTCAAACAAAAAATTGTCCACGTGACCTCTTTATTATTCATAAAAAAAAAAAATTCCTCCTGGCGATTTTAGATCTTAGTGTATGGAGTTACTTCACGTTTCTAGATCCTAGTGTGAAGGAGGTAGGAAGGCCAATTACTTTTCTCCCATGCGGAACGTCAAGTGTGGGACTTAACCCCCAACTATCTTGTGTCTGAGTCAAGGTGAATGCTTATGCATTACACTAATCCCTCCCACCATTATTAAGATCTGACCTATATTTAGAGATTAAGGTAACAAGAAATCATGTGCAAACTGATCTTATCCCACTCTCTCTCAGTTATACATAGCTAAATAATATCATCCCCCTGGCACCATAGGTAGTTCAAATATATTCTCTCCATGTTATACTTTGTGTATCTAAACCACAATGATAAACTATCATCATTCAATAGCTTGTACTGAGCAGAACTTTGCCAGGCATCTTCACCATCCTGTGATGTTTGAAGACAATCATGACATAATCCTGTTTGGGCTGGAAGAATACCGATTTGCTAGCATTAAACACAACATCACTTGGAGTCAAACTGCCTTCCCTGTATTGAAAGATATCTCAGGAAATATACGACACGACAGAATCTTCAGAAGACGCACCAACTTGCAGTGGAAAGTACATATTATGATGTCTGACACAGAGAACAAAAGTACCAACCCTTACTTCTCTGAAAGGTAGTTTTGTCGTGACTAGAAGCAGTCTCACTATAGAAATCACTAGAAGCAGTCTCAGTATAGAAATCACTAGAAGCAGTCTCAGTATAGAAATCATGGCTGAAACTAAGACGATCGTCTGTCTGGATTCACAGACTTTTATCCATACCTGTTTTTTTTTTTTTTTTTCAGGGACTCAGTGAGTATTCTCAGGAAGATTGAAACAGGCTGGGCTCGGAGACAATGGTTGGAGTCGCTGAGGAGGTCTAGGTTGACAAAAACCAGTTTTATTTTTGTGTTAAGGCATGCAGGTGTAAGGAGAAATGAACGCGCCAATATGGGGTCAAAAGGCTCATGAGGTCATGGTGGTAACATGAGCCAGGGTTAGCGAGGGGCGCGCTAACCAAGACCCTGCCCTAACCTCCACGCGGTGACCCTGGAAACAGACTCTGGTTCTGGTCTGGCTAAGAGGGGCAGGGATCGGGGAGAGGAAACTACTGGTAGTGGTAGCAGTGCAATTACGGAAATACGATAAAGATACATACAAATAAAATGCACAATTCTCCTGACCGATGTCCAACAAGATATTGCCCAAGTCCCTGAACGCAAAGAAACAGCAACGAAACGTCTCAGACATGGATGAGAGGTGCATCCAGTGACCAAACGTATGCCCACGTAGGGCGAAGCTAGAAGCCCTGAGGAGGGGGCAAACATTGCCAGCCCGTCGGCAAGAATAAATAAGACAGGACCGTAACGAATGAAAGTCTACCCTCGTGTTGGTGCGAGAGAAGATTGCAGCTGACCCACATTGGTAGCCTGGTGCAGATACATGTACTGGGCAAGGTTTGCGAGCGCAAAAGAACAAGTTGCGTTTAGTGCATAACGAAACTACCGCCCTGGGAAAACCGTGCAAGGTACTGTGCGATTAAAATTAACATCCCCGGAAGAACTGAGGTTGGTGATGCCTAACGGAACTGCCAGCCTTGGGGCAACTGGGCAAGGTTCGATTGCAGTCGTAACTAACATCCCCGGAATAACTGGGGCGGGTGATGGCGGCGAGCGCAAAATCCTCAGTTACGCTCATAGTGCCCACTGAAACGACCTTCTACATTGTTTGTACTCGGCCCCATGCCAGTGCTTTCGAGGTTAATTGCAAATTGCCACGTACCGATACGCGTCTAGAAAAGGCTGAGAATGTTCCTTCCCGGATCAAACTCAAAATGTACGGTAAAGCAAGGCCGACAATGTACGGATCAAACAGGAAGTTCGGGTCTGAACATTGGCGAAGGCCGATACTTTACACGGTGTCTTATACGAGTAAGACGCCGTCCGAGGATAAGCTTACAAGCCCCGAGAAATATTTCTCAGTCAGAACGGGCATAAACAGCGTAACTCACTGTCCCGGCGTAGATCACAAAGCCCAAAAATACGGCAAAGCTGATCGTACCCTAGGGAAAGCTCACCCTAGTAAATCAAAAGCTGGCTGAAAACGAACACCCCACCGAAGGATAAGCAACTGGGCTCCAATAGGTGCTGAAGGCTGGTGCACGTACATTACGTTCGGATGTTTGGCTGTTTATATATCACAATGAGAATGATTAAAACAGGCCTAGAACGATCGAAGAAGAAGAAGAACGCGCCAATATGCTTGCATATACGGCTGCCGTAAAAGTGGGCGAGCAATGGAGATATTCTGAATTTCCTAAGGATGTGCACATGACTCAAGTAACAGTAGTGATTCTACAACCCTAACCATAATGCAAGAATACCAAGTCAAATGTGATGTAGCTAGACAAGAGCAGTATACTGATAACAAAAGAAGATTAGTAAACCAACAAAGAACCTGTGTCTTTAGTTGCCACATGCTGAGAGACATACTGAGGAGGCGATCAGGACACTTATGGACTAACTGGTTCGATGTAAATTGATGATGATCCGACGACTAAACTATAAACTAAACAATAGAAACATCAATCTAAACAAATGTTACAGAAGAATCGCTGACCATCACCAACACAACTCAATCTTTAGTTACACATTGACGAGAACAGGCTGTGTCCTAGTATCTCACAACATAAGAACCGCTGATTTCAGGATGAAAACGAGGCTAGTAATATGAGTTTCAGAACGAAAGAAAAAAACATCTTATAGGATTTCCCACTCTTTAAAAAAATAAAAAAATTAACGAGGAGATAGAAATTGAACAGGGTCATGAAAGAAGTATGTGTGTGCGTGTGAGAGACTGGTTACGGTGATCATGTCTCTCCACAACTGTGTTTATAGTGCTGGTTTATGTGTGAGACCTCAATATGAAGATAGCGTGACTTCTCCTGGTGTGGGGGACTGGTTACGGTAATCATGTCTCTCCACAACTATGTTCATAGTGCTGGTTTATGAATGATCTGTTAGCCCTATATTTTTTAAAAACAAGACACTTCAATTTTACTTTCCTACAATGTTCAGCAACATGGACAACTTCTTGAAGTATCTCAAACGTTATCCATTAGTGCTCACTAGAACATCATCAGCATGAGACTATTACGGTTGTAGATAACAAAGTTGATAACACGTTGCGCTAGTGACAACGAGCCGAGGACATTCATAGGTTCGAGTCCAGCTTGGGTCAACAATTTACGGTTCGCGATTGAACTACGGGAAACCTTGATACTTTATTTGTGGGTCAACAATTTACCGTACGTGATTGAACTACGGGAAACCTTGATACTTTACTTGTGGGTCAACAATTTACCGTACGTGATTGAACTACAGGAAACCTTGATACTTTACTTGTGGGTCAACAATTTACCGTACGTGATTGAACTACGGGAAACCTTGATACTTTACTTGTGGGTCAACAATTTACCGTACGTGATTGAACTACAGGAAACCTTGATACTTTACTTGTGGGTCAACAATTTACCGTACGTGATTGAACTACAGGAAACCTTGATACTTTACTTGTGGGTCAACAATTTACCGTACGTGATTGAACTACAGGAAACCTTGATACTTTACTTGTGGGTCAACAATTTACCGTACGTGATTGAACTACAGGAAACCTTGATACTTTATTTGTGGGTCAACAATTTACCGTACGTGATTGAACTACAGGAAACCTTGATACTTTACTTGTGGGTCAACAATTACCGTAGTGATTGAACTACGGAAACCTTGATACTTTACTTGTGGGTCAACAATTTCCGTACTGATTGAACTCGGAAACTTGAACAGCGCCCTGTGACGTACTTTTGCCAGTTGATTGTGATTGCTGGGCCTTATACGTGTTGCTGCTTGATCTTTTTTTGGCACAATTAAGTCTTTAATCCAAGCCTTGCAATCTATTTGTGGACGTACGTGGATTACAGGAAAATCCCTTTTTTGTGGCCTTCCTACGTGATTGAACTACAGGAAACCTTGATACTTTACTTGTGGGTCAACAATTTACCGTACGTGATTGAACTACAGGAAACCTTGATACTTTACTTGTGGGTCAACAATTTACCGTACGTGATTGAACTACGGGAAACCTTGATACTTTACTTGTGGGTCAACAATTTACCGTACGTGATTGAACTACAGGAAACCTTGATACTTTACTTGTGGGTCAACAATTTACCGTACGTGATTGAACTACAGGAAACCTTGATACTTTACTTGTGGGTCAACAATTTACCGTACGTGATTGAACTACGGGAAACCTTGATACTTTACTTGTGGGTCAACAATTTACCGTACGTGATTGAACTACAGGAAACCTTGATACTTTACTTGTGGGTCAACAATTTACCGTACGTGATTGAACTACAGGAAACCTTGATACTTTACTTGTGGGTCAACAATTTACCGTACGTGATTGAACTACAGGAAACGTTGATACTTTACTTGTGGGTCAACAATTTACCGTACGTGATTGAACTACAGGAAACCTTGATACTTTACTTGTGGGTCAAAATTACAAGTACTTCTGGAGTCGGTATAGGGTCCAATCTCGGATGCTCCGATCTCGGTTAAATCTTTAACAGCGCCCAGTGACTAACTATGCCAGTTCGATTGTGATTGCTGGGCCTTCGAATACGCATGTTGCGCTGCTCTTTTCTGGCCACTCCAATCTTCAATCCAAGCTCTTGCAATCTAGCTGTGGACGTGCATTGGTTTAGATGAAAATCCTTTTTTGTGGCCTCACTATGAGGGCTTCAGAATGTTAGTTCTACCACCTGGCTGACATTCCCCAGCCCCCGATAAGGTGGCAGAGTCTGCTCTCTGTGGGTGCTATCGACACACATGTGCTCCGGAACGAAGATGAAAGTAATTCTGCAAATTGTTGATTCAATTTATTGTCGGCGAACCGGTCTCCCCAGGCCGGATCATACTCGATGAATCACTCAGAATGCATGCATGAGTATAGTTTTGTGACTCAAGTCAGAGTAGTGCCTTAGTCACTGCCAGTACTTCTACTGTCATGTTACTCGTTGTCATACTAAATGCGCCATTGGCTTATGTGATCTTTCAACCGTATGAGCTTCCAGAGAAGGTCTATGCAAACTTTTGGTGGTGAACTACCGATCCATCTGTGTAAATCAGTCACTATGCATCCACCAGTATCGCATAGAAGCTGTGCACATTTGATCAAACTTTAGCAGCTGATACACAATACAATTGTGACAACCGGTAAAATCGAGGGTAGACGAGACAGGGAAGACAGAGAGAGAAAATTTTTGGATAGCCTGACTTCATGGCACGGTAGAGTTGATAGCAAACACCAACGACAGAGATTTGTGGAGATCCATGATCGCCTACGCCAACCGGCACGGCTTCTGATGATGACACAATAAAACAAGGGAAGCAGCCATGCTAAAATAAAATATTGTTCTCGCTCACACGAGTTAATTCCCTTGTCTATCGATATAAGGGAAGACTGCAGTCCAACTATGTAGCAATGGCGAAAACACACAGTACTGTAGTTTTGCAAAATACAGAAAAATACACACCAACGTTTCGACCAAAAGGACTGTATCAAGCAAAGGATACAAGAGCAGTAAAGAATTTCACTTCCCACACAGCACACAACATGTAGAATCAAACAATAAGTTCCTAACGGAACTAAAATGAAAATCTTGGAATAAAAAGAGCAGAACTTTGCCACCTTAAAAGTCCATCGGAATTTCTCTCTCTCATAGGCCAGATGTCCCACCTAAGCAATCATCACGTCATACTTAAACCATCAGTTACATCCTGGATCCATCTTCTCTTTGCTTCCTTCCATAATGGTCTTCTCCATCCCTTCGTTTCTTATAGTAGCAGGGTAGAGGTAAACCTCTATCAAAGGAGATGTAAAGCGTCCCTTCCTCCGCTAGTCTACGGGACAACTGTAGGTAAAGTGGATTACCCGTTTCGTTTACCCCCTCCCCCGATAACGCTGAAGCCATGGGAGCAGGTGGTGGATGAATGCGGAGCAGCCGACAGTATGAATGTTTATGGTCTCAAAACTCCCAATAGTCGGCAGATGATCTCTGTAATAGAGACAATGGCTTCGGTCAATGACCAGTATGGTTACTGCCAGGAAGGAAAGCAATGGCAGACTACCTTCCAAGAAAATGCCTAGATAACAGTAATAGTAATATGGAATACTTCACTCTTAGTGTCAGAAAAATGTTTTAAAAATGTCAGTTTTAAATATGAGGCAGAAGATAGAATAGAATGTGGAAATTCAGTGTCTGCAATTCAGCACTAACCAAGACTATACTCAATGTGGTGGCTCTTGAAACATGCTGCATTGTTGCAGACTGACATAGTAAGCAGGGATCCAAGTAGGAAGCTATACATGAGCTCCGGTCATCCTCAGGTGCAGCACTGACTGGTGTGGGTGATCATGGATCTCCACAAACCTCTGTCCCTGGTATTTGCTATTATCTCAGATGTTAATGCTTTTCCGTGCCATGAAGTCAGACTGTCTAAAATTTTCTCATCTCATCTCATCTCATCTCAGATGTGCAGGCCTACTTGTAGGGGCATAAATGGCACAACGTACAATCACTCTTAGGCTCAGATCATATACAAATCACAAAGAGTAGTTTAACAAGTGGTTGATGTGGATCGTTTGAAGACAAAGATGATGTGGATCATTGCTTGGAGACAGCAGCAATTTTGAGACTCCCATGTTTTGAAAGAATACACCAGATGCAAGCGACCTACATCTCAAGCAACTGTGGTGGTGTCTGCTTACTTGGAAAGCACACTTCCAGAGATAGTTTTCAATATTTATTTCAAAAGAAACTGTTGTTACTGGCTGTAGTACCGCTTTTTTGGGTAGTGTGGACGAGGCCTGAGTAATTTAATCGCCATATGGCTAGTGAATTGCTCGAAGCTGTTAGGAGGGATGAGAGCCTGAGTAATTTAATGGCTAGTGTATTCGCCGCAAAGCTGTTAGGAGGGGACGAGAGCCTGAGTAATTTAATGGCTGCCTTATGGCTAGTTCATTCGCCGCAAAGCTGTTAGGATTTTTCATTTATGCACACAACAGAAAAAGTCCTTGGCCTTACTGTGAATTGAACAGAGATCTCCCATATGGGAGCCACGTTCTAATTCATCCAGCCAGACGCTCTCTACATATCTGCATCTATCAAGAAAAACCACAGGTGGCGCCATGCAGTGAGCGTCAAAACTAACATGTCACGGAAAGCGAACCAGAACAAACTCATGCTGAAATCAGATGTCCTGGATGTTAAAACATTGCAACCTAACCTCCATTAAGTTTATAGTCTAGAAATCACTGCACATCAAACCATTTAGTCCATAAGTGCTCCGATGTCTTCTACACTATGTTTCTCAACATGTCATATCTAATGACACCAGTTGTGTGTTGCTTTACTATTCTTCTTTAGCTTCTAGCATAGAGCTCTCAAGTTCTTGGTTACACTATGTTTAGTATTCACCATTTTTTAAAATCCAGTCTTTAAACACTCTATCTCACCAGCATCATGTAGCTCGCACTGAACAAACACTCTATCTCACCAGCATCATGTAGCTTGCACTGAACAAACACTCTATCTCACCAGCATCATGTAGCTTGCCCTGAACACAACTTTGCTACACTAACAGTCCTTGAGAATTTGTATCTTTATTTTTTATCATAGGCCAGATGTCCCACCTCGGCAGCCATCATCTGTTCCACCTCTGCAGCCATCATCTGTTCCACCTCTGCAGCCATCATCTGTCCCCCACTCTGCAGCCATCATCTGTCCACCTCGGCAGCCATCATCTGTTCCACCTCTGCAGCCATCATCTGTTCCACTCGCAGCCATCATCTGTTCCACCTGGCAGCCATCATCTGTCCCACCTCTGCAGCCATCATCTGTCCCACCTCTGCAGCCATCATCTGTTCCACCTCGGCAGCCATCATCAATTACATTCTGAATCCATCTTATCTGTGGTTTTTCTCTTCTACTCATTGCCGGAATACACCCTTCCACAATGGTATTCTTCAACCCTTTGTGTCTTTTTATACGTCCAAAATACTTCAATTTTCTCATTCTTATTTGTAGCATCAGCCAGTTTTCTTTGATTTCTTTCTGGATAGATCTACTTGATCTCTTCTCTGTCCATGATATACAGATGACTCTTCTGTAACACCAATATTTAAAAGCACATATATGTTTTTTCACTGCCTTGTTAAATGCGCATTCTTCCCACCCATACGTTGCCACTGGAATATGCATGCTCTTAGTATTCTGATCTTTGTTTTCCTAACAGTTCCATTCCATACTGTTTTTAGTTGTTTAATTTTTTTAAGGCCATGTTTGTTCTTTTAATTTCCTTCATCCCATTTCCATCTTTTCTTTGCAGTGAACAAAGATATTCAAAACTGTTCACATTTTCTATCTCCATGTTTATAAAAATATCCTTTGTCATGTTTATTTTATTCGCTGTCATTATTTTTGCCACATTGAGATACAGATTTTTTTTTCTTTTCTCTTGCACTTCCGTTATTGATTTCTCAATCCCTTATTGTGATGTTGACAGTAACACTGTATCATCAGCATATCTTAGTTCAGGTATTTATCTTCCTCTGATTATAAAAGGATCATATTTTTCTTTTCCGCTGTCTTCTGTAACATTCCTCATGATGTTTTCAGCATATATGTTAAACAGTCACAGCAACAGAACGCAGCCTTGTCTAACTCCCTGCCTAATGTCTAACTAATTTGATGTATCAGCGCATGTTCTTACAACCAACATTTGATCACTATAAAGTTCTCTTATGATCTGTACTAAATGTAATGGAAATCCCATTTCATAAATGATTTTCTACAACCAAATGCATTTGAGTAGTCAATAAAGCAACTATAATTGTTCTCATGTTCAAAATATGGTATAATATACCTCTGTTCCATCTAAACCCTGCTTGTATATGTTGATATTTTCTTCCATTCTTCTAATCTAGTCTTCCTATAATTATTTTTAGTAAGATTTTACTTGCATGGCTAATCAATGTCACTGTTCTATAGTTGGTGCCTCCTTTTTTAGTTATTGAGATAAATATTTTCCATTCCTTGGGACATATTCATGTTTACCATACCTTTTTGCACGATATATTTTTATGCTTTGTTCTCCTCCAGCTTTGATAAACTCTGCTGGAAATATTATCACATCCTGGTGATTTTCTATTTTTATGCTTTGTTCTCCTCCAGCTTTGATAAACTCTGCTGAAATATTATCACATCCTGGTGATTTTCCTGACTTCAAGTTTTTTAAAATTGCCCATTCAACTTTCTCTAACAATGTTTCCTGCTCTTTCAAGAATTTCTTCTTCTTCTTGTTATGTTAGAGTTCTTCCTGCCACACTGTCTTTTATTGCATTTAACTTTGTTATATATATTTATATATTTTCCTAATTATTCTATGGCACAGAAGCATGGTCACTTAATAACAGGAAACTGGAAGACAAAACTGCAACCTTTGGTATGCAGATTTACAGATAAACAAATAAAGTATTCCTGGACAAGTTGTGAAAGAGGACAAAAATTATTGTAATTAGATCACAGATAGGTTAATAAGATATGTTGAGAACACATAAACATAGCACTGTGGTGACTGTGTGTAACTCAGTAACTGTAATAACTCATGTATTGGAAAAGAGGAAGATTACATTTTAAAATAAAATGACATGGACTTATTTCAATTTTCATCAATATACTGTGACTATGACAAAGCACAGTAACATCTAATGAGAAGAAGAATACAGTTATTACTTTAACTTTAACACCGTCCCTGTACAGAACCACCATGGTTAGCTACTATGTTGAGAAAATGAACTGGAGATCCGTTATTATTATTATAAATAACCAAAAAAAAACACAACACATTACATTCTATTACATTCTATGTGGAGATGATTAGAGATTCAGATAGCAACTCATCTGACTTATGTTTTATATAATATTGTATATAGTTATAAATGCCAGATGAGTATCAAAATCCGAGTCACTATCAATTTATCACCTCTTTGATCATATGATCATCATAGCATGATAAATAAGTATTCAATAATTCATGCTCATACTTGTCACATGTATTGTTAATACCTGTATCAAATCAGATTATCAGTGGTGTAACTAGTCAAGTCACTAGCTAGTGTCACTGTGAACCTGAACTGACAGAACTAACTGTGTGTGTGTGTGACTTAGACTAGGTGTGAGTGTCAGTAATTTAAATTTATGCAACACATTTTCATTTGAACAAAAGACGGGATAAAACTCAACTATGATTTAGTATGATTATGATCAATTATTCAAAACATAAATCCGAATAGTTCCTTTCAGATTTCAAACATTGTGAGCAAACACTCCATCACTGACTCGGTTAATCACTTTAATACGAGTAAGCTCAGCAACGAACGTAAAAACATCAACGCAGAGTCGGAGCTGTTGGTCCAACAACACATATTTTCATTTTACTAAAACAAATTTGTTTAACTTTGTGCAGTCAGACGCGTTTTGCTAGTTTTTCATATTCTAAAAAAGCTTGTATAAATCAGCATAATAGTAGGCACAACAAATGAAACTAAGTAACAATGTAATGTAACATTTACTTACCCAAAACTCTAGAATTAAAACCAAAATGCTTCCAGTTTTAAGAATG
Organism: Arion vulgaris; assembly: GCA_020796225.1. Lineage (NCBI taxonomy): Eukaryota > Metazoa > Mollusca > Gastropoda > Stylommatophora > Arionidae > Arion > Arion vulgaris. Next base: position 3,742,876 of record CM036761.1, read on the forward strand.
ATTGTTTGTTCTTTCTCTAGTTCGACTCACACAATACGCTCATTGTGGCCACTATTCTACTACTGCATGTGCAAATTATATCAGCAACTTCAAAACGCTAGAACCTCCTCGACAGCGTACCAATAAGAAAACCAAGCTTAATTAATTACTTATAAATTTTGTAATAAATATGATAATTAAAATGTTGTATATCTTGGCGATTTACATTAATTGGAAATAATTGCCTTGGGTGAAACCGGTAGATTTGGACATGCAACTTGGCAAAATATAACTACGAGGAGAATATGAACTTCAGACACAGGAGATTCAACTTCATCTTCTTTTGTCGTTACCTTCGTTGTTGCATGTCGTCAAACTGCTACCGGGTTGTTGCCCAGTGTCGTTACACTGCTACCGGGTTGTTGCCCAGTGTCGTCACACTGCTACCGGTGTGTTGCCCAGTGTCGCACCACCGGTTGTGCGTCGACACTGCTACCGGGTTGTTGCCCAGTGTCGTCACACTGCTACCGGGTTGTTGCCCAGTGTCGTCACGCTCGTTGTGCCCAGGCACACTGTCGGTTGTTGCCCAGGTCGTCACTGCTACCGGGTTGTTGCCCAGTGCATCACACTGCTACCGGTGTTCTGTCACACTGCTACGGTTGTGCAAGTGTTTGTTTTCTGTTTTTGTCTTGCGCTGTTCTGGTGGCTTGTGTGATTATCTTTGATCTTTCACAGGATTCTGCTACGCCATCTTTCCATCTTTTCCGTGGTCTTCCTCTTGCCTTCTTTCCCGATGTTCTGTTGTAGAAGACTCTGTATACTGTGGTGTTTGGATGCATTCTTATTAAGTGGCCAAACCACTTCATTCTTTTTCTCAATGTAATTCAAGCAAGGTTCTGTGCCAACTTTCTTTCTTATGCTGATGTTGGTGACTGTCTTTTCTGGTGTTGTTGGTAACTTTTCTCAGGCAACGCATTTCAAATGTAGTTATTTTTTTGACTGCGCTTTGCTCATTGTCCATGTTTGGCTCTGGTAACACAAAGTAGGTATAAAATGCTGTTGATAATCTGTTGCTTAGCTGCCTGTGAAATTTTTGGGTGCCTTAACACTTCAAGACTTTCTTCAAGACTTCAAGGAGATTCAACCCTTTCCGAAATAGAAAACGAAAAAGCAGAGCTTTTTCTTCTTTTTCGTCACACTGTTACCGGGTTGTTGCTCAGTGTCGTGGTTTTTTGTTTTTGTCTTATTCTGCTCTAGTGTTTTGAGTGATAGCTATTTTGGCTTTTCGACAGAATTCTGCTATGCCATTTTCATCTTTACGTGGGCATCCTCTCTCTTCTTTCCTGATATTCTATTTTAGAAGACTCTGTATACAGTGGAGTTTGGTTACATTCTTATTAAGTGGCCGAAATCATTCTTTTCACAATTCAACTGATTTTGTTCCCTTTCTTTAGCTGATTTTGTGTTTTCTCTCAATTAATTCAAGCTAGATTTTGTTCCATTTTTCTTTCTTAGGCTGATGTTCGTGACTGTTTTTCCTGCTGTTGTAGGTAACTTTTCGAAGGGAATCGTATTTCACTTGTAGTTATTTTTTGTGACTGCTTTGCTCATTGTCCATGTTTGGCTCTGGTAACACAGAGTAGGTCTGAAAATGATGTTGACCGTCTGTTGTTAAGCTGTCAGTGAGATGTTTGGATGCCTTAACAATGGGGCTAACTGGTAGGAAACATCATTTTAATGCAGAACTAGAGGTTCCAAATCAAAGTGCATTTGTTTTGCTTCGTACTTGAACAAATTGGTTACCAGCAGAGAACAAGTGTCAAGCCCCCGGTGAGTGCGGTTCAATTCTGCGGGCTGGCAGAAAAACCACATGTTCCCCAGATTTACGGTGTTCGTGGCACCGATGCTACCGGTAGTAAACACAGTTTATGTTGCGAGCAGATCTCATATCGATCATGACTGTGCTTGCACTACTACCTATACCAAAGTAGTTCTGGTTTGATATCTACCCGCTTAGCCAGACTGCAGGGTGGTAGTCTGTTTCACCCCGTGGGAGTGTAGTAGGGTCTTGATTAGTACCAGCTCACTGACCCTCGCAAATTGCTGTGACTTTGTTTCATTGCTTCTGCGTCCCATCAAGAGTAGATAACAAGTACAAGTGTCATACTCTATGCTTTAGCGAACTTAAAGTGGTTATAGAAACAAAATACTTAGTAGGCAGCTGAGAAACCACGAATCTTCCACACGATAATAGTCACAAAATATTTTCGTTTTTGAAATTTCAAATTACTTCCCTTAGATAACCGTTTCCATTTGTCCGAACTGAACTAGTATATTATATGGTTGTGTCCCTTACACCACAAAAACTGCTTCTAGAAAAACAAAAACTAATAAAATCACTGTTTACGGGACTCGTTTGAGAGCTTTTATTGGTTAACTATTTTAAAGACCTCTTTGTGAAAGTTGTCGTCATACAGTGTACGTGTTGGATGTTACTTATGTATCTACGATATAAAAAAATTGCAGCTCTTATTAAGTATCCTAACACTAGATATTTACTGATACAGTCTTTCGATGCTCTCTAGTTGTTTGGGCGATATATATTTTTACTTTTTTGCCAGAATACTGCTATGACATATCTCCATCTTTTTCGTGGTCTTTCTCTTGCCTTCTTTCCAGATGTTCAGTTGTAGAAGCTTCATCCAGATGTAAACTACTATGAACGACGTGTGCATGCATGTTATATGTGTATGCTGTATGTGTGCATGTGTTATGTGTATGCATGTTTTATGTGTATGCATGTTTTATGTGTATGCATGTTTTATGTGTATGCATGTTATATGTGTATGCATGTGTTATGTGTATGCATGTTTTATGTGTATGCATGTTTTATGTGTATGCATGTTTTATGTGTATGCATGTTTTATGTGTATGCATGTTTTATGTGTATGCATGTTTTATGTGTATGCATGTTATATGTGTATGCATGTTATATGTGCATGCATGTTATATGTGTATGCATGTTATATGTGTATGCATGTTTTATGTGTATGCATGTTTTATGTGTATGCATGTTATATGTGTATGCATGTTTTATGTGTATGCATGTTTTATGTGTATGCATGTTTTATGTGTATGCATGTTATATGTGTATGCATGTTATATGTGTATGCATGTTTTATGTGTATGCATGTTTATGTATGCATGTTATATGTGTATGCATGCTATATGTGCATGAATGTTTTATGTGTATGCATGTTATATGTGTATGCATGTTATATGTGTATGCATGTTATATGTGTATGCATGTTATATGTGTATGCATGTTATATGTGTATGCATGTTATATGTGTATGCATGTTATATGTATGCATGTTATATGTGATGCATGTTATATGTGCATGCATGTTTTATGTGTATGCATGTTATATGTATATGCTTATTGTATCATGTTATATGTGTATGCATGTTATATGTATGCTTATGTTATGCATGTTATATGTGTATGCATGTTATATGTATGCATTATATTTCACATGTGAGTATGTATGCTGTTGTTTCGTCTCAAATGTACATGCACAATAAGTTTATCACATTTTTTTTGCGCAAACACTGTTCGATCGAATCTCACCTGCTTATTCTGTGTTCAGCAGACGACGAGGTTATGAAAGACACTCTTCAGTAAAGCTTTTTTTTGAAAGCTTGCAGGTTGTGTTCTTACAAACGCTCTTATTGTGGGTCTAGGCAATGGGGGCCGTAAGAAATAAGGGGTCTCTGTGGCTGAGAGGTTAAGCCATTTGCTTTGCGAGTTGAAGGTCGTGAGTTCGAATCCGGACCACGCCGTTCTGTTCACGAGTGCAGTTTTTTCCAGAGACCCTAGGATTGTTGCTGGAGCTACGGAGTTCGTGCTTTGTGCAATACTTCGGCAGGTGGCGTGCCATTTCTGCGGAGAGGACCGAGCCATATGGGGTAAAACCCGGTGCAATGAAGTCAATCTTTCGGCTTAAAAACCCTTTAAGAAACAAGGGTTTATGGTTTGAAACCTGTTTGATATTTATGTTTCGAATTTATACTTGTTCTATTTATTGAACATATTCTTTGTTCCGTTGCTTCCACTGGAGTTCTTGAAACCTGTGTTTGATACTTTATGTTTGTCCCTAAGTTGTTATACTTGTACTCGTTCTATTTATTGAACATATTCTTTGTCTCCTCCGTTGCTTTCACTGAGGTTCTTGAAACTCATTCTCTTTTGTATACAGTTAAGTTTGGTTACTGAACATAAAATAACTAGTTGTACGCCCATCATTAAAGACAGACGTTCATCAACAAGTTGAATATAATTCAGTTTTATTTATGTTTTTACTTGTTTACTTTCTGATAAACATTTTTCTTTAAAGTTTAGGTCATCAGCATCAACTGCCGTCTCCGCATCAAAGGTTTTCTGCAATGGACTTCCAACATCTCCTGTCGTTTGCCTTGATGTTGTACTCTCTCTCTCTCTCTAGTCTGTGACGCCTCTTAGGCAGCAATGTTGTACTCTCTCTATCTCTCTCTGCCTTTCAAACTCAGATTGGGACATATGCCCTCAACCAACTAACGCCAAGTTTTCCTATCTTCTTCAGCTCTCTTCAGCTCTTCTTTATATTGTTGATCTCTGCCTCCAAATCTCGTCTCCATGTATTTCTCGGCCTCCCTTCTTTCGCTGTCCCTGCGGGTTCCAGGTAAGGACCCTTCTTGTTATATTCTCCTCAGGTTTTCACAAACTGTGTCCTATAAATTTGTAAATCTCTTGAAGTTTCCCTCATAAGTGTGTCTCGGTCTTACTGTTGCTAATCGTATGTCAACTTTTTCTCTTAAACATTGTCATGTTTCTTTATGTGTCTGAAATATTTTATTTCTTTGATTTGTATTTCTTTCAGTAATTATTTTTAATTGCTAGATTTTTCTAGAACCCCCTTGTTTGTCTTCTCCATAACCCTCTCCCCTTCTTCTGTATACGCACTTTTCAAAAGCATTAATTCTGTCTTTCAAATGCTTGCTTATTGTCCATGTTTCTGAATAATACACAGCTTAGATACCATTTTGAATATGTTGGACAAAATATCACATGCCATCTACATCTAATACGTTAATCTCATTCTGACATCTAACGAAAGTGCTTATTGGTGAACTGTGGTGTGCATAGTACGTCGTGCCAAATCTGCACTCTGCTGAACATCATGAGAGTATCACTTCCAGGTTTATATTTTTAGTAGCGTGACTGACATGCAAACGTTGTCAATTTTAGTAGTGCTAATTTTTAATATCGTCTTATTCGTTCGTTACACACCCACTACTTGCTGTCTGTATGTGATTTGTCTGTATGTGATTTATCTGTATGTGATTTATCTGTATGTGATTTATCTGTATGTGATTTATCTGTATGTGATTTATCTGTATGTGATTTATCTGTATGTGATTTATGCCTTATAGAGTCAGTTTGTTGAGACAGGCGCTTACATACCCGTAGATAAGTAGTTTGTTGAGACAGTTAGGCGTTGACATACCCGTAGATAAGTAGTTTGGTGAGACAGTTAGGCGTTGACATACCCGTAGATAAGTAGTTTGGTGAGACAGTTAGGCGTTGACATACCCGTAGATAAGTAGTTTGGTGAGACAGTTAGGCGTTGACATACCCGTAGATAAGTAGTTTGGTGAGACAGTTAGGCGTTGACATACCCGTAGATAAGTAGTTTGGTGAGACAGTTAGGCGCTTACATACCCGTAGATAAGTAGTTTGGTGAGACAGTTAGGCGTTGACATACCCGTAGATAAGTAGTTTGGTGAGACAGTTAGGCGTTGACATACCCGTAGATAAGTAGTTTGGTGAGACAGTTAGGCGTTGACATACCCGTAGATAAGTAGTTTGGTGAGACAGTTAGGCGTTGACATACCCGTAGATAAGTAGTTTGGTGAGACAGTTAGGCGTTGACATACCCGTAGATAAGTAGTTTGGTGAGACAGTTAGGCGTTGACATACCCGTAGATAAGTAGTTTGGTGAGACAGTTAGGCGTTGACATACCCGTAGATAAGTAGTTTGGTGAGACAGTTAGGCGTTGACATACCCGTAGATAAGTAGTTTGGTGAGACAGTTAGGCGTTGACATACCCGTAGATAAGTAGTTTGGTGAGACAGTTAGGCGTTGACATACCCGTAGATAAGTAGTTTGGTGAGACAGTTAGGCGTTGACATACCCGTAGATAAGTAGTTTGGTGAGACAGTTAGGCGTTGACATACCCGTAGATAAGTAGTTTGGTGAGACAGTTAGGCGTTGACATACCCGTAGATAAGTAGTTTGGTGAGACAGTTAGGCGTTGACATACCCGTAGATAAGTAGTTTGGTGAGACAGTTAGGCGTTGACATACCCGTAGATAAGTAGTTTGGTGAGACAGTTAGGCGTTGACATACCCGTAGATAAGTAGTTTGGTGAGACAGTTAGGCGTTGACATACCCGTAGATAAGTAGTTTGGTGAGACAGTTAGGCGTTGACATACCCGTAGATAAGTAGTTTGGTGAGACAGTTAGGCGTTGACATACCCGTAGATAAGTAGTTTGGTGAGACAGTTAGGCGTTGACATACCCGTAGATAAGTAGTTTGGTGAGACAGTTAGGCGTTGACATACCCGTAGATAAGTAGTTTGGTGAGACAGTTAGGCGTTGACATACCCGTAGATAAGTAGTTTGGTGAGACAGTTAGGCGTTGACATACCCGTAGATAAGTAGTTTGGTGAGACAGTTAGGCGTTGACATACCCGTAGATAAGTAGTTTGGTGAGACAGTTAGGCGTTGACATACCCGTAGATAAGTAGTTTGGTGAGACAGTTAGGCGTTGACATACCCGTAGATAAGTAGTTTGGTGAGACAGTTAGGCGTTGACATACCCGTAGATAAGTAGTTTGGTGAGACAGTTAGGCGTTGACATACCCGTAGATAAGTAGTTTGGTGAGACAGTTAGGCGTTGACATACCCGTAGATAAGTAGTTTGGTGAGACAGTTAGCGTTTACATACCCGTAGATAAGTAGTTTGGTGAGACAGGCGTTTACATACCCGTAGATAAGTAGTTTGGTGAGACAGTTAGGCGTTGACATACCCGTAGATAAGTAGTTTGGTGAGACAGTTAGGCGTTGACATACCCGTAGATAAGTAGTTTGGTGAGACAGGCGTTTACATACCCGTAGATAAGTAGTTTGGTGAGACAGTTAGGCGTTGACATACCCGTAGATAAGTAGTTTGGTGAGACAGTTAGGCGTTGACATACCCGTAGATAAGTAGTTTGGTGAGACAGTTAGGCGTTGACATACCCGTAGATAAGTAGTTTGGTGAGACAGTTAGGCGTTGACATACCCGTAGATAAGTAGTTTGGTGAGACAGTTAGGCGTTGACATACCCGTAGATAAGTAGTTTGGTGAGACAGTTAGGCGTTGACATACCCGTAGATAAGTAGTTTGGTGAGACAGTTAGGCGTTGACATACCCGTAGATAAGTAGTTTGGTGAGACAGTTAGGCGTTGACATACCCGTAGATAAGTAGTTTGGTGAGACAGTTAGGCGTTGACATACCCGTAGATAAGTAGTTTGGTGAGACAGTTAGGCGTTGACATACCCGTAGATAAGTAGTTTGGTGAGACAGTTAGGCGTTGACATACCCGTAGATAAGTAGTTTGGTGAGACAGTTAGGCGTTGACATACCCGTAGATAAGTAGTTTGGTGAGACAGGCGTTGACATACCCGTAGATAAGTAGTTTGGTGAGACAGTTAGGCGTTGACATACCCGTAGATAAGTAGTTTGGTGAGACAGTTAGGCGTTGACATACCCGTAGATAAGTAGTTTGGTGAGACAGTTAGGCGTTGACATACCCGTAGATAAGTAGTTTGGTGAGACAGTTAGGCGTTGACATACCCGTAGATAAGTAGTTTGGTGAGACAGTTAGGCGTTGACATACCCGTAGATAAGTAGTTTGGTGAGACAGTTAGGCGTTGACATACCCGTAGATAAGTAGTTTGGTGAGACAGTTAGGCGTTGACATACCCGTAGATAAGTAGTTTGGTGAGACAGTTAGGCGTTGACATACCCGTAGATAAGTAGTTTGGTGAGACAGTTAGGCGTTGACATACCCGTAGATAAGTAGTTTGGTGAGACAGTTAGGCGTTGACATACCCGTAGATAAGTAGTTTGGTGAGACAGTTAGGCGTTGACATACCCGTAGATAAGTAGTTTGGTGAGACAGTTAGGCGTTGACATACCCGTAGATAAGTAGTTTGGTGAGACAGTTAGGCGTTGACATACCCGTAGATAAGTAGTTTGGTGAGACAGTTAGGCGTTGACATACCCGTAGATAAGTAGTTTGGTGAGACAGTTAGGCGTTGACATACCCGTAGATAAGTAGTTTGGTGAGACAGTTAGGCGTTGACATACCCGTAGATAAGTAGTTTGGTGAGACAGTTAGGCGTTGACATACCCGTAGATAAGTAGTTTGGTGAGACAGTTAGGCGTTGACATACCCGTAGATAAGTAGTTTGGTGAGACAGTTAGGCGTTGACATACCCGTAGATAAGTAGTTTGGTGAGACAGTTAGGCGTTGACATACCCGTAGATAAGTAGTTTGGTGAGACAGTTAGGCGTTGACATACCCGTAGATAAGTAGTTTGGTGAGACAGTTAGGCGTTGACATACCCGTAGATAAGTAGTTTGGTGAGACAGTTAGGCGTTGACATACCCGTAGATAAGTAGTTTGGTGAGACAGGCGTTTACATACCCGTAGATAAGTAGTTTGGTGAGACAGTTAGGCGTTGACATACCCGTAGATAAGTAGTTTGGTGAGACAGTTAGGCGTTGACATACCCGTAGATAAGTAGTTTGGTGAGACAGTTAGGCGTTGACATACCCGTAGATAAGTAGTTTGGTGAGACAGTTAGGCGTTGACATACCCGTAGATAAGTAGTTTGGTGAGACAGTTAGGCGTTTACATACCCGTAGATAAGTAGTTTGGTGAGACAGTTAGGCGTTGACATACCCGTAGATAAGTAGTTTGGTGAGACAGGCGTTGACATACCCGTAGATAAGTAGTTTGGTGAGACAGTTAGGCGTTGACATACCCGTAGATAAGTAGTTTGGTGAGACAGGCGTTGACATACCCGTAGATAAGTAGTTTGGTGAGACAGTTAGGCGTTGACATACCCGTAGATAAGTAGTTTGGTGAGACAGTTAGGCGTTGACATACCCGTAGATAAGTAGTTTGGTGAGACAGTTAGGCGTTGACATACCCGTAGATAAGTAGTTTGGTGAGACAGGCGTTGACATACCCGTAGATAAGTAGTTTGGTGAGACAGTTAGGCGTTTACATACCCGTAGATAAGTAGTTTGGTGAGACAGGCGTTGACATACCCGTAGATAAGTAGTTTGGTGAGACAGTTAGGCGTTGACATACCCGTAGATAAGTAGTTTGGTGAGACAGTTAGGCGTTGACATACCCGTAGATAAGTAGTTTGGTGAGACAGTTAGGCGTTGACATACCCGTAGATAAGTAGTTTGGTGAGACAGGCGTTGACATACCCGTAGATAAGTAGTTTGGTGAGACAGTTAGGCGTTTACATACCCGTAGATAAGTAGTTTGGTGAGACAGGCGTTGACATACCCGTAGATAAGTAGTTTGGTGAGACAGTTAGGCGTTTACATACCCGTAGATAAGTAGTTTGGTGAGACAGTTAGGCGTTTACATACCCGTAGATAAGTAGTTTGGTGAGACAGTTAGGCGTTGACATACCCGTAGATAAGTAGTTTGGTGAGACAGTTAGGCGTTTACATACCCGTAGATAAGTAGTTTGGTGAGACAGTTAGGCGTTGACATACCCGTAGATAAGTAGTTTGGTGAGACAGTTAGGCGTTGACATACCCGTAGACCCGGGGCTCTCAAGGGGAGCAAAGAATAGTAACACTGATACCTACAAAGCATGTCGTAAGAGACGACTAACGTAGGGGTCTATGGAAGCTAACCTAGTAAATAAAAAGTTTCACAGGAATCGGGTGTGTTGGCCTACTTGTAGGCTCATAACTGGCACAACGTACAATCGCTCTTAGGCTCGGATCACATACACATCACAAAGAATGATTAACAAGTGGTGGATATAGAACGTTTGAAGAAGAAGACCAGTATATTCGGTTTCATGATGCTTCACTATTCGGGTTCGGGCCCCCCATCCCTAAATTGCAAAAAAGTGACTTACGATAGTCTATCCCTAGTGGGAACAACTGTTGATGCCCTGTGCTCCACAAGGAGCAGAGAGGAATAAGTAAATAAGTATCATTAAGTAAAGAGTTGGTTGTGTAGTACATGTGCCAGGCATACATTTCGTAACACATTTATACATAACATTTTAATATTCACATCAGATTTGTGAACACAATATCCAAACATAATAAACAAAGTCACATATTGACTGTACAATAACCAAACATAAGAAACAAAGTCACATATTGACTGTACAATAACCAAACATAAGAAACAAAGTCACATATTGACTGTACAATAACCAAACATAAGAAACAAAGTCACATATTGACTGTACAATAACCAAACATAAGAAACAAAGTCACATATTGACTGTAATATAAAATAATTTATTGAAGAAATACATTATTTCAAATTTTAAAAAATATTTGATTTTCTTAAATTCTAAATTATTTTAAATAGTCGATATTATGAAAATCGAAATTATATCATCTGGCTAAAAATTATAGTTTTTATAATGCCGAAATTAGTTGAAAGTGTTCAGTACAGGATTTCTCTAAAGTAGTCACATTTGTTACAAGTGCTACATATTTGCTTTTCCAGGTGTCCACAAATTGTTTAATCGTTTTAGATTGTTTATATATTTTAATAAATAACTTTTTTGTAATATAAGCAACACATTTAGGTTAAGTATTACTTTCCAGTAGTCAAAATCGGTGGTCGTCTGTGACATAGCGCTAGTGAGCTTGATTACATACTACTGAACGTATACGTTGTGCCATACAATCAATAACTCGTTTACTGCGGTTAATGGCGAGGTCTTGTAAAGGATATGCCATGATTTTCATTCTCACTAAGTATCGTATGCTATCTCTTTATAGGACTAATACTGTTCTTCTGTAATATAACATCTTTGTAATTATCCTGTAATACTGTGCATTGTTTTGCTTCTGTATGGCACTATTAATATTCTTCTGTTAAATATCAAATACATCAAATACATCATTAACTTCAAACTTTCCATCTTTTATTTTAATTATGGGACTAATAACACTCTTCTTTTAAATAAAATCTCTGCTAATTTTTTATTCGTTTGTTTAAAAATTGACTTTCATTTATTCACTGATTATTTTTATCTGTCCTGTTTGAATATTAGTGTATTAATTTTCTTACACAAAACCTTCCCTTTCTGTTTACCTTTAACCAACCAGTCAAGCGCAATGTCTGCTGGCGTAGGTAACCAACCAGTCAAGCGCAATGTCTGCTGGCGTAGGTAACCAACCAGTCAAGCGCAATGTCTGCTGGCGTAGGTGCTCACGTCTCTTCCCAACTCTCCCTGGTGCAGGTTATCAGTTCTAACGTCAATTTCTTGTTGAGCCACGATATCTGAACATCCAACATCTGTTCCATATGCATTTCCCGATCTCGCCTTTCCTGTAATTTACCAGTTGTCTCCAAATGTTCTAAACCTTCTCTTCACATTATGCATCCGAAGAACATTAATTCTCTAATTATAACCATTTTCATCAGGTTTCGTTGAGTGCAAACCTTTTTTAAAATCTCATCATTTGTTTTTATCGCTATCTGTGGGATTTGCAACATTATTCTGTGGTTTCAAGCGATCTTATTGATTGTATGCCCATTGTCCATGATTCGTTGCTATAGTCCTACCATGTCTATTTTTAGCAATGTGATTACATTTTACTTTTTAAAATCAATTAACTTAGACACAGTGGAAGAAAGAATAAAAAATAATTTTCATAATTAGTAATGTTTTCCAAGTTTATATTACAAATAATTCTTGTCATATTCTGTAAATACATAAATGTATGTTACAAATAATTCTTGTCATATTCTGTAAATACATAAATGTATATTACAAATAATTCTTGTCATATTGTGTAAATACATAAATGTATGTTACAAATAATTCTTGTCATATTCTGCAAATACATAAATGTATGTTACAAATAATTCTTGTCATATTCTGTAAATACATAAATGTATGTTACAAATAATTCTTGTCATATTCTGTAAATACATAAATATATGTTACAAATAATTCTTGTCATATTCTGTAACTACATAAATGTATGTTATAAATTAAACATGACGAACTTTGATCTCTGTAAATGACAGTGATTTATCTGTTGCAATGCTCCTCCAAACGACACCACCATCGCCAAACTTGCCCCAGACTCCATTCAAATTAGCATGGTAACATGCATTATACCACCAAGCAGATGTGTGGTGCGTGGCACAGTTGTTGTGATCCTTGTCGTTGTCATGGTCACTTGTTGTAAACAACATTCCGTTATGATAGGCCAGGCTGTCTCCAGCTGAACCACTGTATCCGCTAACACTTAATTTGTATTTCAACAGCTCATTATCAACGTTAAAAATAGAATAATGTGCGAAATATCTGTGTCCTTCCAGTTCCATGTCAATTCTGAGTTCATTGTAACCCTGCCAAGTAAACAGCGGACATTCATCTTAGATATTAAGTTCATTGCAACATTGAGACAAAGACATCAGACTTAATACAAACATGGCAACATTGAGACAAAGACATCAGACTTAATACAAACATGGCAACATTGAGACAAAGACATCAGACTTAATACAAACATGGCAACATTGAGACAAAGACATCAGACTTAATACAAACATGACAACATTGAGACAAAGACATCAGACTTAATACAAACTTTGTAACATTGAGACAAAGACACCAGACTTAATACAAACATGTCAACTGTGAAGACATCAGACTTAATACAAACATGTCAACTGTGAAGACATCAGACTTAATACAAACATGTCAACTGTGAAGACATCAGACTTAATACAAACATGTCAACTGTGAAGACATCAAACTGTGAGTTCATTGTAACATTGGCAAGAAAGCATTAGAACAGTGCAGTTCAACGTTTTTATCTGTTTGGGCGCATCTAGCTGATGGTTGTGGAGACGTGGGCGCCATGTGACGACTGCAATATTACTACTAATAATAGCAATAGTAATATTAATATAGCCGGAGATAACGATGCTTTTGCTAATGAAAAAACGAAGGGTTGAGTTACTGGACAGTAGAATGGTTACAAAATGTTCATGTGAGAGGAACAAATAATTTTTTTTTTAAAATCCAGGAAAAAATAGTTTGTTATCTTGAAATGTGATTAACTTTAAAGCTGGTATAGCAAATAGTGCGCCATAAATGTATGACACGGGCGCCAAGGCACCGATCGGAGCCGTGTTAGACAACACTGAATTCGATATATATCCTCTTCGCCTTCTATTTGATACATAAAGCTTTCACTAAAAGATTCCCCGGGGAAGAGAGCTGGAGGCTGATATTAGTAAAACATGGACAGAATTGAAAGGGATGGCAGGAGAGAGGATGATCTGAAAGAAGTTTGTTGAAGATCTGTGTTCCGCTGGGAGTTGAAAGTTGAAAGTTGAAAGGTGATAATGATGATGAAAAGATTTCCATTGTTGCCGTCTGTCATCTTTATATTCATTATTTCACACGTCAGGCTATAACCTTTGAACTCTCTTCCACCAGTTCTTATCCATGTTTGCTTTGGACGTCCAGTCCTTCTCTTCCCATCCGTTGTCCATCTGAGGGTTGTCCTAGCCAATGCCTCTACAGGCATACGACATCCGTATCCAATCCACCTCCATCTTCACCGTTTAATGATGGTCTCCAATGATGGACAGTTTGTTAGTTTTAAAAGCTCGTCATTTGCTAATTGTATTTGGCCAAAAAATTTGCAGGATTCTTCTTAAACATTTATTTTGAAATGTCTCCAACTTGTGTATTATGTGTTGGGTCATTTTACAGCATTCACTATCTGTATAATGAATCTCACATGAGACGTCTGTCATACTTACGTGTAAGATAAGATATCACAGTTGATTTAATACTTACTTGTGTGATAAGATATCACAGTTGATGTAATACTTACTTGTAAGATAAGATATCACAGTTGATGTAATACTTACTTGTGAGATAGATATCACAGTTGATGAATACTTACTGTGATGTGAGATTGTGAATTCTATCATTTCCAATCCAGAAGTCTGTATCAGGAGTTCCAAACCCATCCTTGTAATCGTTCCAGTTCTTGTAAAAATCAATATCTCCCTTCGTTCGTCGCTATTGGATTATCAATTATAAAATTAAAAGTTTAAAGTATATATATATATGTTATAGATAGAAAAAAAGTCAGATAGACAGACGTTTATTTATACATATAGGGTGTTTATAAAGTTGTAACGCATTTAATTTTAGAGCAAATTATAAAATGTTAAACATTTAAAAATATCAAATGAAGAATAACTAATGAAATTCAACATATATACAACAAAGAAAATCAAATAATATGACAAATGGCGTCAATTACAATGAACATATCACAATGAACACTAACAAAGCATTGTACAAACTAATCGTTCTTCCAACATTTCGCTATCAGTGCCAAACCTGGACGCTGACATCAAACGATATAAAAAACAAACTAATCACAACAGAGATGAGGTGTCTACGCAGGATCCTGGGATTATCAAAAGACCGGTTTAGAAGTGAAGACATAAAAAAGTGGGTACAACATCAGTACTGAACTTCATCAAGAAATAACAAATGAAATGGTTCGAGCACATAAGCAGATTACAAAAGACAATGCGTATCAAAGAACAATGTTACTCCATACATCAGTGCATACAAAGCAAAGGACCGTCCCCACTGATATATTGACATGTAATTCAAGTAATAAATTACCTGTATGATCACCCAACCACCGCCATCAGTTTCTGTATCACACAGTGCCAAGACCTGGCCCCACAATATGAACTTTTCCCTGGGGTTGGTAGATACTGCTCCTTTAGTACAAGCTCCAAGTATTGCTGATATCTGATAACAGAATATTATGTAATGTGGGAAACGTAACACGAAGACGATATATCTATATATATTTATATATTTTCTTTCAATGTCTTCCATGGCATGTCTTTTCCTCCAAATTTCAGTATTTCTGTTTAAAAAACCAAATTCTAATAAATTAAATGAACATTAGAGTTTTCATATTCTATGAATACTAAGTAAAGTACTGAAAACTATTTAAAAACTGTATTTTGATCACTGTAATAATGTTATTAAATAAAATTGTTGGAATGAAAATGTGGTAGGATATGATTGTCCTAGCCTGTCGGCATGGCACTTGATGATTGTAAAACTGTCTGCCAACAATTGATGTTACCAGATATCTTACCTGTTGTGTACTAATTACTATTGGTGGATTTGGTGTTGTCACAGAGTTTAAAATGCTGGACACTTGTCTGGAAAGTGTATCAAATTGTAGAACCAGTAAGTTATTCTGTTGTCTTAAAGAAACAAGCTCTGACTCCAGACTCGTATTATTCAGTTTAAGACCAGTGACATCTTTTTCAACCTGATCGACACGACTGGTTAACTTTGACAACTGATACGTCAGAAGAGCTGTAAATACATCGTTAAAAATAGTTTGTTAACTGTGTGTAATGTTAACTGCGTGTAATGTTAACAATATAGCACATATGAAAACAATATAGTTAGACATTATAGTAATGTCAGAAAATAATGTAATTGATGTCAGATTTGTTAAATTAAAGTATTGTAAACTTTGTGAACATTGATATTTTCGACCGCAATTATGGAGTTACATTTTGAAAGTAAAGGACAGGGTTGCTGCAAGACATACCGAAGAATAGAAGGCATTGAGACTAAAGCTTAACTTATACAGAGCATTTAACGATGACGTACGAGCAATAGACAGGTCAGACATCATGCATCAATGCTAAAGAGAGAAGCAGATCGACTAATTCCTTTTTTTTTTATAGACACTTGTGAATCAGCAACCCTTTTCAGAGTGAAAGAGATAAGACTGGAACTTGGAACTGCCAGACATGGCTACTTTGCTAATAGTACAAGACGTTTGTTTAAACAACACAGAACTGGGATTATCCTTCACCTTACGCTGATGGAAATGTTCAGGAGAAGATCTGGGCACATATGGATCTACCCAAAGTGCAATGATGATGATAATTACTAATACCTAAAACACTTAAATGACAATCTAGGACCTTGTGAATCATGATTTCCGTAGGTGTTAAACTGAAGATTTGCAACAAAAGCAGGAGACATCTATGAACAAATTACTTACAGGGCTATCATGGACATTCAGTCTACAGCCTCCCTCAACGACATGGGCACTCAGTCTATAGCCTAGCTCAACGGCATGGACAGACTACAGTCTAGCTCAATGGCATGGGCAGTCTACAGCCCTAAAGCCCCCAAGCAGCATGGGCACTCCAGTCTATAGCCTAGCTACACAGGCACAGACTCTACATCACAGTGTAGTCCTCAACACCAAACAACATGTAACGCTCACATTTCACTATGGTAACTCTCCAGCACGGGATACGACCAACCACCACTAACAGCAATCAATAAAAAGCGATCAGGTACTAGAGCGAAGGGAAAACCAAGAAAAGATGGATAGACAACATCAAGACCACACTACATAAACACGGATATAGCACAACAAGGGCGATTTATCTGGCCCTAGAACGCAAATTAAAGCTCCCACCCCTACGCTTAACGACAAGAGTAGACAACCAATTCCACTTCCACCTGGGGATAGACAATGGAAAAAAAACAACTCTCCAGCTCATCCATCTGAAAATGGAATCCTACTTTTCTAAGTTAGAGTGTGACTGCTTGACAAGCTACTGTCATTTTCCCATTTTGTCATTCTGCCACTTCATTCACTTTAACATTATCATTTTGCCATTTGTCACTCTCTTCCTTGTCAATTTCTCATTGTTTATTTATCATTCTGTCATTTTGTCATTCTGTCACTTTATCATTCTGTCACTTTAACACGGTCACTTTATCATTCTGTCACTTTATCACTGTCACTTTATAAGATTCTGATTATACTTCACAGGTAAAGCATGTATCAGGAATTCATTGTTATCTAACCTGTACAAACTAATAACTTTGGTATATTTATTTATCACCAGATACTACATTTGATAACCGAATCAACAAACTGCTCTATATAAATCTACTATCAGATACTACATTTGATAACCGTCTCAACAAGCTGATAATCTTCTCAAGTACAAACATGAGTTGTTTCAATTGTAATCAAGAAGTTACATAACACAAACCTTGTACATCCCATGTTGATGACTTAACAGTTCTGATAAAATGTTATCTCTAAAATGTAACTTCAAAAAATATATCTACAATGTTCTTTGTCTCTTACTCTGTTATAACTAAACTGGTAAAAGTTGCATGGGCACGTACATAATATTTGGAAGTTTAACATCGTTAAGATCAGGCTGCTTAGTCGCTGTTCAGGCAAAATGAATTAAAATACAATTTTACACAAATTTCCACCATCTTCAAAATTAGATCGGTGAACCTCGCCGGCTCTACGGAGTTCGTGAACTGCTGCCAAGATATTCCTGTGTAACCTCGCCGGCTCTACGGAGTTCGTGAACTGCTGCCAAGATATTCCTGTGTAACCTCGCCGGCTCTACGGAGTTCGTGAACTGCTGCCAAGATATTCCTGTGTAACCTCGCCGGCTCTACGGAGTTCGTGAACTGCTGCCAAGATATTCCTGTGTAACCTCGCCGGCTCTACGGAGTTCGTGAACTGCTGCCAAGATATTCCTGTGTAACCTCGCCGGCTCTACGGAGTTCGTGAACTGCTGCCAAGATATTCCTGTGTAACCTCGCCGGCTCTACGGAGTTCGTGAACTGCTGCCAAGATATTCCTGTGTAACCTCGCCGGCTCTACGGAGTTCGTGAACTGCTGCCAAGATATTCCTGTGTAACCTCGCCGGCTCTACGGAGTTCGTGAACTGCTGCCAAGATATTCCTGTGTAACCTCGCCGGCTCTATGGAGTTCGTGAACTGCTGCCAAGATATTCCTGTGTAAGAAATAGATCGCAACACACATTATTACTCACCAAAGTGCAATATTGATGGTCTTATCAATCGATCAATCAATCACTCAATCGCCCGAGTAGTTACTGGGCCCAAATTTGGGATGTAAAGAATAGAACCACTGTTACTTGCCACGCATGTCGTAAGAGGAGACTAAGGAGATTTGGCTGAAATCGGATGCACATGTCCTAAACGTGTAGAAGTCTGTGTTTAGGGCCTACCAAACCAATGTGCAACGTATACACGTTTTTGGCAAAGATCAAACATATCACAAAGAGTGATTAAAATTGATCGTAAAAACGAACATAAAGAAGAAGAATCACTCAATCAGACTATACTAAAAAATAATGATATTTATATATCAATCTCTTTTGAATGATAGGATTATCATCATTAAGGGACATAACAAATAAATAAAATTAGCAAACATAAGAAGAAATGAATTAACAAAAATAATTGTGTGAACACCTCAACGTAACTGACTTTAAGAAGACAAGTTGCAACAGAATGACTCAGCAGAATATGATAACAAAGATCATTACATCAACGTCTGCTAGATATCAGTGGTAAGGGACAGAGAAGAAAAGATACGAGAAAAAAACCCCTTCTATGACCAGTTTTATCAGCAGCAACTTGACATGCTTCTGTGTTAATCTCATAAGTTAACTATATTATACATTCTAAACTACGAGAAGAACATAGAACTATGTGATCTCAAAACAACCTTAGCCCAACTGTCTCATGAGTCCAAGAGTGTAGTAATCCAGTGGACACACTCACACCGCAAGCTGAAGGCGAATGAAGATGCTGACAGATTGGCTTAAGAGGGTGCAGGCATGTCTCAAGATGACATCGTGGTCAGCTATGAAGAAGCAACAACCATCTCCAGAGGGCACTATAAAGTAAAATGGGAGAAGAACACCCAAAATACAACATGGATGATGGATATTACCAACTGGGTAAGGGAAGAGACTGCTATAGTTCACCACCGGACGGGTCACAACAAAATGAGACACCACCTGTACACTAAGTTCAAGTTAGATACCAACGGAATTAACACTGTGGCTTGACGAGTATGACAACAGAGCACGTCATATAAAACTGCTCCCAGTATGCAGACCTGAAAAGAAAGAGGTGGTCCACTTACACCAGCGTCTTAGACAATCTGTATGGCGTGGCTGACAATCTGAGACAGACGGTGGTCTTTATTAGAGAATCTGGAATGCCAATCTAGTCAGAACGCAGAAGAAAAACGAAACTTACTAGGAACAAAATTTAAGTAAAAATATATTTACAACAACTGCAGCCATTGTCAGAACTTCCTGATGGTGTATTTTCTCTGCTGTATTCGATCTGACCTGCCATATTCACAAACTCGAGTTCACACTGAAAATTTCCGTACAAACAATCTGTTTCATTGTGAAAGTCCAAGGTCAGATCAGCGTGGTATCTAGAGACGCTACCAGTTCCATTTACTTCATTGATTTTGGCAGGATTTATAGAAAAACCTGCCCCACTTCGAACACGGAAGCAAGTTTGATCTTAGTCCCAGGTTGCGTGGTATCATAGATGGTCATCGCCGTTGTGCTGAATACATTTCCATCAGCATTGACATCATTCAAACACTGAAGATGTCCACAAGGGTCTTTGCCAGGAGTTCTACTTAGAGAAACTTGCAGACCTGATAAAAGAAAGTAGAAATATTTAAGTTTTCAATTTTTTCTTTTGTCATTTTGTATATGTATAAATATTTATATTTCTATATCTCTCTTTTTGTCTCTCTCTCTTTCTCTCTTTCTTTCTCTCTCTCTCCCTTTCCATTTCTCTTTCTCTCTTCTTCTCACTCTCTATCACTCTTTCTCCCCTCCTCTCTCTCTCTCTCTCTCTCTCTCTCTCACGCACACATACTCTCACATTTCCATTCTTTTATTACTTTCTGTTCCAAATGCAATCACAGAAACAAAATTTTACTTACTTTAGTTTCATCATTTATCTACTTTTAGTTTCTCAACTCAATTTTTTAAGTTTCTACTAATTCTTACTCTGTGTCGAGTTTCTCAACTCAATTTATTTAGCCTGTAGTTGAGCGTTTCTTTGTGTTTAGAAGGTCGTATGTTCGAATCTGGAAAGCGTCGTTCTGTTCGTAAGTGCACTGATTCTCTGAGACTCATTTAAAATGATTTCTGCCAGAGCTACGGAGTGAGTGCTTGTATTCGCTTGTATGATAAGTCATAAGCTAATCTAACGAAATATTGTATAAAGTAGAACATTAAATATGGGTGTATTTTTATAAAGAAAACAATTTTGATCCGATTTTTAATAGACAATCTTTATTCACAAATGGTGCTACATTTGTCCCTGTCTACCTTTGTACATGCACAGTGACCTGGTATATTAGCTGAGACTGAACACGCTATAAAGTGTATATAGTTTACAACCAATTGAACTAGCTCATAACTCGGTAAAGAAGTGCGCAAGAAACTGAAAATGGTCACAATTGACCTATACATTTCTGCAGGAATACGATGTCCAGATTTCATGATTTCAGAATTTGATGTTCTCAAGTTTTTCATGTGACACACTAACAGACAATTATTTTTATAATTAAGATACATTATTATATTCATCTCGTACAGTTACATACGGCCTGCACACATATGCTCTCCATACCGCTCTATCCTGGACATACATCTTCTTCTTCTTCTTCTTTGCGATCGCTTTTTTGATGATTATACCGTTAGACGCGTTCTTATGATGAAACAGACTGTTGTCTGGAGCTTTTTTGATGATTATACCGTTAGACGCGTTCTTATGATGAAACAGACTGTTGTCTGGAGCTCATCTCTAGTGCCATGTAGTTTTGAATGTAGTGTTGTGTTGTAGGGCCAGCATTCCTTTCTTGGGAGGACATACAGGGGCAGTCTTGCAGGACATGTTCTGTGGTTTGTTCAGCGGAGCCACAGGGGCACAGAGGGTTGGGGACAATCGCAGCCTGTGTAGGTGTTTGTTCAGTCTGTTATGACCTATCCTGAGTCGGAAGATGATAGTCTGTCCTTGTCGGTCAAGTGTGTGGTAGTAATCGTTGGATGGTGTAGGTTCTTTTCTAATGTTGACGATGGCTCTTTTTTTTTTCAAAGTATGTGATTTCATTATCTATTTGTTCACATTCTGCTCCTTTTTTTAGCAAGTTTGTCTGCCTTCTCGTTACCTGGCACTCCGCAATGTGATGGTACCCACTGAAGTGTAACTCTTTTGTTGGTAGAGATCTTGCTGAGCTCTTTTCTCAGGGATGGATGGTTACTCTGTAGGGCGTGCAAAACAGGACATACATCTCATACAGTTACATACGACCTGCACACATGCTCTCCATACCGCTCTATCCTGGACAACTTAATGCATCTATTCTATAGAACTGAGTCCGACGTTTCTCGCTTTTCTGAGAAAAGTTAGTTTCACCGTTTGTCCTGGGCGTCCTTTCTTTCTTAAACCCTCTGCAGCCTACTTCAATGTCTGTCTTGTGAGTATTTTATCATTTCTTCTCAGAGTAAGCCCAACATATCTCCATCTTCTTTTTCTTATAACAGTTGTTACTAGTGGTTGGCCAGACATTTCTCTGATTTCATCCCTTCTCCTCAATTGGTCTCATTTGATGTTCATTATTTTTCGCAGATATATTTTCAAGTGCATTCAACTTTCTATATCTTTAGTCATTTCCCAACTTGCGCTGGCATATGTTAGGATTGATAGACCATTGAACAAATCTCGCTGATATATGTTAGGATTGATAGAACATTGAACAAATCTCGCTGGCATATGTTAGGATTGATATAACATTGAACAAATCTCGCTGGCATATGTTAGGATTGATAGACCATTGAACAAATCTCGCTGACATATGTTAGGATTGATAGACCATTGAACAAATCTCTCTGGCATATGTTAGGATTGATAGACCATTGAACAAATCTCGCTGACATATGTTAGGATTGATAGACCATTGAACAAATCTCTTGACATATGTTAGGATTGATAACCATTGAACAAATCTCGCGTCATATGTTAGGATTGATAGACCATTGAACAAATCTCTCTGGCATATGTTAGGATTGATAGACCATTGAACAAATCTCTCTGGCATATGTTAGGATTGATAGACCATTGAACAAATCTCGCTGGCATATGTTAGGATTGATAGACCATTGAACAAATCTCTCTGGCATATGTTAGAATTGATATAACATTGAACAAATCTCTCTGGCATATGTTAGAATTGATATAACATTGAACAAATCTCTCTGGCATATGTTAGAATTGATATAACATTGAACAAATCTCTCTGGCATATGTTAGAATTGATATAACATTGAACAAATCTCTCTGGCATATGTTAGAATTGATATAACATTGAACAAATCTCTCTGGCATATGTTAGGATTGATATAACATTGAACAAATCTCTCTGGCATATGTTAGGATTGATATAACATTGAACAAATCTCTCTGGCATATGTTAGGATTGATAGACCATTGAACAAATCTCGCTGACATATGTTAGGATTGATAGACCATTGAACAAATCTCTCTGGCATATGTTAGAATTGATATAACATTGAACAAATCTCTCTGGCATATGTTAGAATTGATATAACATTGAACAAATCTCTCTGGCATATGTTAGGATTGATATAACATTGAACAAATCTCTCTGGCATATGTTAGGATTGATATAACATTGAACAAATCTCTCTGGCATATGTTAGGATTGATAGACCATTGAAACTGAAAATTCTTCATTTAGTTGTAAAACTATATAACTTGCAGTTCTATATTTCATTTAGACAATTAAAAGCTGATGTTCCTGTGACAATTCGTAGAATAATTTCCTTTTTTTTAGTATTTCTTCTGTTTTTTTTGGATCGTACCGGATCTTCGTTTATTTTCATTGGCGTCTTTGCTAGATTTTATTAACATATATATATATATATATATATATATACCTGTGAATTACATTACATACATTTTCTCGAAATTTTTCAAGTTCTAACATAAATGTGTGTGTTGATTAGAAGCAAATTAAACATATACAAAAGTGATCAAGTTATAACAACCAAAAGTTATCAATTTATAACAACAAAAGTTGTCAAGTTCTAACAACAAAAGTTGTAAAGTTATAACAACAAAAGTTGTCAAGTTATAACAACAAAAGTTGTCAAGTTATAACAACAAAAGTTTTCAAGTTATAACAACAAAAGTTGTAAAGTTATAACAACAAAAGTTGTCAAGTTATAACAACAAAAGTTTCAATTATAACAACAAATAACTTTATATATAAATCATGTAATTACTGACCTTGACTGCCAGAGATAAGAACTAGAAGAACAATGCATGTCAGAAGTAGACCTGAAGTCTTCATAATTCTCACTGAAAAATAGATCATATTTGACTATTACAAAAGTAGATGTCTACTATCTAAATGTCTATCAGTGAAATATTAACGTTGTTACACTAGGTTATCTCCCTTTTAGCACTGTCCATGTCGGCAGAAATGACAGACTATTTGGCGAGAATGTTGCTCAAAACACAAACACCATAGCTCCAGCAACTATACTAGGAATGTCATAGAACAATTGCACATGTGATTCGCTCTAGATTTGAACACACAATCTTCAGTACAAAATGCAAACATTTGAACCTCTTCGCCATAGAGACTACATATGTCTACTAGACTTTAATATACGTAACAAAACATGCATGTTTTCTCAGTGACTCAATGAGTATGCTCAGGAAGATTGAAACAGGATGGGCTCGGAGGCATTGGATAGAATCGCTGGGGAGGTCTAAGCTGACAAAGATCAGTTTTATTTTTGTGCCAGGGCATGCAGGTGTAAGGGGAATGAACGTGCGGATGGGGTCAAAGGCTCATGAGGTCATGATGGTAACATGAGCCAGGGTTAGCGAGAGGGCGCGCTAACCAAGACCCTGCCCCCAACCTCCACGCGATGACCCTGGAAACAGACTCTGGTTCCGGTCTGGCTAAGAGGGGCAGGGATCGGGGAGAGAAAACTACTGGTAGTGGTAGCAGTGCAATTACAGAAATACAATAAAGATACATACAAACAAAATGCACAAATCTCCTGACCGATGTCCAACAAGATATTGCCCAAGTCCCTGAACGCAAAGAAACAGCAACGAAACGTCTCAGACATGGATGAGAGGTGCATCCAGTGACCAAACGTATGCCCACGTAGGGCGAAGCTCGAAGCCCTGAGGAGGGGCAAACATTGCCAGCCCGTCGGCAAGAATAAATAAGACAGGACCGTAACGAATAAAAGTCTACCCTCGTGTTGGTGCGAGAGAAGATTGCAGCTGACCCCGCATCGGTAGCCTGGTGCAGATACATGTACTGGGCAAGGTTTGCCGAGCGCAAAAGAACAAGTTGCGTTTAGTGCATAACGAAACTACCCGCCCTGGGAAAACCGTGCAAGGTACTGTGCGATTAAAAATTAACATCCCCGGAAGAACTGAGGTTGGTGATGCCTAACGGAACTGCCAGCCTTGGGGCAACCGGGCAAGGTTCGATTGCAGTCGTAACTAACATCCCCGGAATAACTGGGGCGGGTGATGGCGGCGAGCGCAAAATCCTCAGTTACGCTGATAGTGCCGACTGAAACGACCCTCTACATTGTTTGTACTCGGCCCCATGCCAGTGCTTTCGAGGTTAATTGCAAATTGCCACGTACCAATGCGCGTCTAGAAAAGGCTGAGAATGTTCCTTCTCCGGATCAAACTCAAAAATGTACGGTAAAGCAAGGCCGACAATGTACGGATCAGACAGGAAGTTCGGGTCTAAACATTGGCGAAGGCCGATACTTTACACGGTGTCTTATACGAGTAAGACGCCGTACGAGGATAAGCTTACAAGCCCCGAGAAATATTTCTCAGTCAGAACGGGCATAAATAGCGTAACTCACTGTCCCGGCGTAGATCACAGAGCCCAAAAATATGGCAAAGCTGATCGAACCCTAGGAAAGCTCACCTAGTAAATCAAAAGCTGGCTAAAAACGAACACCCCACCGAAGGATAAGCAACTGAGCTCAAATATGTGCTGAAGGCTGGTGCACGTACATCACGTTCTGATGTTTGGCTGTTTATATATCACAATGAGAATGATTAAAACAGACCTAGAACGATCGAAGAGGAGGAGGAACGTGCGGATAGGCTTGCAGGTATGGCTGCTGTCCAAAGCGGGCGAGCAATGGACCAGGCTGATATTATAAATTCCTTAAGGGAGAGAGGGCGTGTACATGATTTACGTAATAGCGGCGAATCTACAACACTAACCAGACTGCAAGAACTCGAAGTTAAGTGTGGTGTAGCTCGACAAGAACGCTATGCTGGCAGACAAAGAAGAATTGTAAACCAACAAAGAACCGGTGTCGTTAGTCGCCACACGCTGATGGACATACTGAGGGAGAGATCGGAGCACTTATGGACTAATTTGTTCGACGTGCAGTGATGGTGATCCGACGACTAAACTAAACTAATACGTAACAAAACAAAATATGGTAATACACCAGACACTTTTTGAAATACTTGATATGATAACACGGGAAATATTTGTTAAATACTTGATTAAATACTTTAAAGAATACTTGATAAAATACTTGATAAAATACTTGATAGAATACCTGATGTGGTTACACGAGAAATACCTGTTCAAATACTTGTTAAAATTCTTGATATGGTTACACGAGAAATATTTGTTAAATGCTTGATAAAATACTGCATAGAATACATGATAGAATACTTGTTAAAATACTTGATAGAATACTGGATAGAATACTTGGTAGAATGCTTGTTAAAATACTTGATAGAATACTTGGTAGAATACTTGTTAAAATACTTGATAGAATACTGGATAGAATACTTGGTAGAATACTTGTTAAAATACGTGATAGAATACTGGATAGAATACTTGGTAGAATACTTGATAAAATACTTGATACAATACTTGAAGTGTTAGAACGACAATATAGTATACCTTATACACAGACTAAATATATAAGAAATAGATGTTGTCCTATCTGTCAGTGAAGCTACACTTACTTTGTAGTAACCGTGAAGTTGTGTTGAATACGGTCAGGGTACTATAGCCTGATAAGTTATCACACTATCTTGCGTTATCATTTATACATATATATTTATTTCTTTGTTATAAAACCGAGTGTATGTGTTTGTATCATAGTAAACAAATTTGAAAACGTCCAACTCTGTTATCTTGAAATTTAGATAGCTTATTCCTACATAGATTTGTAGGTCAGTGCGACCATTTTCAACTTTCTTCATGCTTCCTTTACCGAGTTATGAGTTAGTTAACAAATGTATTTATTTTATAGCTTGTTCAGTCTACTGTTATAGTAGGTTATTTAACATGTGGGGCAGTAAATGAGGAAATACGTATTTGCCCCATTTATGATTCGATCTCTTTCATACATAAGAAGATCTTAACAGCGGTTAACGAATTCCTTAACTCTGACAGTTTGCAGAAGAGTTTATTGAAATATTTGCTGAATTTTTACTGTGCAGCGGCTTTGCAACCTGATCTTATCAATGTTCAACTGTCAGGATTTCTTTTAAATGCTCATCTTGAACAGACGACCTACGTTTTGTCGTATGTCTCCAATAAGACTAGCAGCTTGATCTCACGTACATTGAAACCAGTAACTCTCTTCTAAGTATGTGCAAGTCTATCATTAAGACATGCTATAGCTGCCGTAGTCTCCATATCATTTCATTATAGTAAGCTCTCTCTCACTTTTGTATCTTTTAAACCCTGATTGGATCACAGGTCCACAACAAACTCCTGTCAAGTCTTCTTATCTTGAGCTATCTTGCAGTTATTTCCATCTCCATCCAGCTCCTCCTTCTATCTCTTCTGGAAAACATGGTACTGGCAAAATTAATGAAAATGGACAACGGCTACTGGAGATATGCAACTACAACAACCTTTGCATCACAAACACTTTCTTTAATACCAAACCCTGCCACAAGGTGTCCTGGAAACACCCACGTTCACATAGATGGCATCAAATAAATCTAGTTATAACGAGGCGAAATGCGATAAACAGTGTGCTCAGCACTCGTAGCTACCATAGTGCTGACTGTGACACTGACCATTCACTGATATGTAGCAAAGTTAGGCTGAAAATAAAAACACTCCACCATTCGAAGAGGAAAGGGTGTCCATACATTAACACCGAAAATATCACCAAACCAGAAATAGTACAATCGTTCTGCAATATATTAGGAAGCATTCTCCATAGCACAACAAAAGGAAATGCGGAAACAAAGTGGTTCTACATCCGGGACGCCATATATAATTCGGCCAAAACCACCTTTGGCACCCGAGATAAGCAAAATCCTGATTGGTTTGCTGCAAACATATTAGAGTTGGAGCCTGTCATAGCAGAAAAAATAACTGCTCTTCAGAACCATAAAAATAATCCATGTGTCAAGTCATTTCTTGCTCTTAGATCTTCAAGAAGTATCGCACAAAAACACCAGGCGATGCGCGAACGACTACTGGCAGGAGTTATGTAGAAATATCTAGCTCTCCTTTGATACTGGAAACATAAGGGGTGTTCATGAGGGCATTAGGAAGGTCTTCAGTCCAGCTCTCCTTTGATACAGGAAACATAAGGGGTGTTCATGAGGGCATTAGGAAGGTCTTCAGTCCAGCTCTCCTTTGATACAGAAAACATAAGGGGTGTTCATGAGGGCATTAGGAAGGTCTTCAGTCCAGCTCTCCTTTGATACAGAAAACATAAGGGGTGTTCATGAGGACATTAGGAAGGTCTTCAGTCCAGCTCTCCTTTGATACAGAAAACATAAGGGGTGTTCATGAGGGCATTAGGAAGGTCTTCAGTCCAGCTCTCCTTTGATACAGAAAACATAAGGGGTGTTCATGAGGGCATTAGGAAGGTCTTCAGTCCAGCTCTCCTTTGATACAGGAAACATAAGGGGTGTTCATGAGGGCATTAGGAAGGTCTTCAGTCCAGCTCTCCTTTGATACAGAAAACATAAGGGGTGTTCATGAGGGCATTAGGAAGGTCTTCAGTCCAGCTCTCCTTTGATACAGAAAACAAAGGGGATGTTCATGAGGGCATTAGGAAGGTCTTCAGTCCAGCTCTCCTTTGATACAGAAAACATTAAGGTGTTCATGAGGGCATTAGGAAGGTCTTCAGTGCAGCTCTCCTTTGATACAGAAAACATAAGGGGTGTTCATGAGGGCATTAGGAAGGTCTTCAGTCCAGCTCTCCTTTGATACAGGAAACATAAGGGGTGTTCATGAGGGCATTAGGAAGGTCTTCAGTCCAGCTCTCCTTTGATACAGAAAACATAAGGGGTGTTCATGAGGGCATTAGGAAGGTCTTCAGTCCAGCTCTCCTTTGATACTGGAAACATAAGGGGTGTTCATGAGGGCATTAGGAAGGTCTTCAGTCCAGCTCTCCTTTGATACAGAAAACATAAGGGGTGTTCATGAGGGCATTAGGAAGGTCTTCAGTCCAGCTCTCCTTTGATACAGAAAACATAAGGGGTGTTCATGAGGGCATTAGGAAGGTCTTCAGTCCAGCTCTCCTTTGATACAGGAAACATAAGGGGTGTTCATGAGGGCATTAGGAAGGTCTTCAGTCCAGCTCTCCTTTGATACAGAAAACATAAGGGGTGTTCATGAGGGCATTAGGAAGGTCTTCGGCCCAACTATCAAAAAGACTGCACCTCTTGAAACAAAAACAGGGGACTTTCTAATCGATCGCAAGAAACAGATGGAGCGCTGGGTGGAACATTATCTAGAGTTATTTTCCACCCAAAATATTGTAACTGACATCGCGTTCAATGAAATTAAAGCTCTTCCGACCTTGAGCAAATTAGAACAGATGCCCTCAGAGGCAGAAATCAGTATTTTGATTGACACCCTGGCAAACGGGAAAGCAATTGGAAAGGATGGCATCCCCCCTGAAGTAATCAAATGTGCTAAACAAACTCTCCTGACCAGTCTGCATGAATTATTGTGCCTATACTGGGAGGAGGGACAAGTGCTTCAGGACATGAGAGATGCAAACATCATCATCTTGTATAAAAATAAAGGTGATCGTGGTGACTGTAACAACTACCGTGGTATCTTGTTGCTCAGCATCGTGGGGAAGATCTTCGCAAGCGTAGTACTAAATAGGTTTCAAAAGCTAGCAAACCAAGTATACCCTGAGTCACAATGTGGATTTAGATCCAACCGATCCACTATTGACATGTTATTCTCCTTGAGACAACTGCAGGAGAAATGTCGCGAACAAAGAATGCCACTGTACATTGCCTTCATAGATCTAACAAAGGCATTTGACCTAGTGAATAGAGATGGCCTCTTCAAGCTTTTGGAGAACATCGGCTGCCCTCCTACATTGCTTAAAATCATAACATCATTCCATAACAACATGAAGGGTACAGTGATGTTTGATGGGACCTCCTCCAGCGCTTTTCCTATCACAGCAGCGTCAAGCAGGGTGTGACTTGCACCCACACTCTTTGGGATATTTTTCTCCCTACTTCTCTCCCATGCTTTTGAATACGCCGAAGAAGGAATATTTCTCCACACAAGATCAGATGGAAAATTGTTCAACATGGCGCGACTCAAAGCAAAGAGCAAAGTCCAAAGAGTCACCATCAGGGACCTTTCGTTTGCCGATGATGCAGCATTAACATCACATACAGAAGAAGGGCTACAACACCTCATGGACATATTTGCTGCAGCATCAAATGAATTCGGCTTGATCATCAGCCTGAAGAAAACAAATATAATGTTCCAGGATATTAGCAGAGCCCCATCTATCAACATTGGTAGTCATACGCTTGAAGTAGTCTACACCTTTACATACCTTGGCTCTGTCATCAGCAGCAACCTCTCCCTCGATGATGAAATTAGTGGTCGCATTGGGAAGGCCTCCACTGCTATGTTTAAATTAGCAAAGCGTGTATGGGAAAACAGGGCACTCACAAGAAACACCAAGACACAAGTATATAAAGCTTGTGTTCTCAGCACTCTGCTGTATAGTAGTGAGACATGGACCACATATGCTAGACAAGAACATCGCCTCAACACCTTCCACATACGCTGTCTCAGGCGAATATACAACATCCGATGGCAAGATCACATCTCCAATATAGAAGTCCTGAACAGTGCTGGCATTCCAAGCATGCACACTTTACTGAGTCAGCCACGTCTCAGATGGCAGGGACATGTGCCGTATGAGCGATGATAGAATCCCAAAGAACATTCTACGATATGGTTAACTCGCATCTGGTGCTAGACAGAATGGGCGCCCATTATTACGCTTCATTGACACCTGCAAGCGTGATCTAACTTCATGCGGCATAGACAAAAACACTGGGAGCGGCTGGCCAAAGACAGACAAGCATGGCGAGCGGCAGTGAGGGGCGGCTCAAAAGAAAAGAAGAAAAACAACATCACATGTGGAGGCAAAAGAGAGTACAGAGGGCAGAGAGAACATCCCATGCATCGGCTCTAGTCTCTAGTTTTACCTGCAGCAACTGGGGCAAGGATTGCCACTCCAGAATAGGCCATTACAGCCACATGAAACGTTGTGATTCAGCACAGAACATACTACGTGACGCAACACATATTGTCTCCTGAGACAAAGAGGTCAATGATGATAGTAATCTCTCTCTCTTGTGTATCTTTTAAACCCTGGTTGGATCACAGGCCCACAATAAACTCATGCTAACTCTTCATATCTTGAGCTATCTTGCAGTTCTTTCCCTCTCCATCCAGCTCCTTCTATCTCTTTTGTATATCGTTAATCTCTGCCTCCACATCTTTTCTTCATGTATTACTAATCTTCTTATTCTCGACTTCCTTACGGGTTTCAGGAAAGTGTCTTTCTTGTTATATTCCTCTGGGGTTTTCTCAAAGTGTGCCCTATCCTGCGTCATTCTTCTCTTCATCTCTTGGTTTATTGGAATATGTCTCGATTTCTCAATAAGCTTCTCATTTGTGACCATACCATACCATCTCAGCTGCTTTATTCTGCGCAGACACCAGTTGATGAATGTTTGTTGTTCGTTAGTTATTGCTTTAGTTGTTATGCATGTTTCTAACCCTAACATCAGAACTGCTTTAACAATAAAGTTAAATATTCTAATATTGGTTCTAGATTCGATTTATTTAGATTTCTATCAACTTTTTCGTGCAATAAAAGCTCATATTTCCTTCTGTATACTTATACTAGTATCTCTATCTGTTCTTCTCTCTTTATTTACATTCTGTCTATCTAGATCATCTTCGTATCCAGTTTGACCAGAGCCAGCTATAAACTTATGGGCCTTCAGACTTAGGTAAGAATTATGGGAAATCAGACCACAACTACACCACGTGATCTCGCATTCCAGTATTGGTGTATATAGACGAATTCATTTTAAAATCAACACAAAATGCTAAATCGAAGTTATATTATGCAACAAGTTAAGTTTAACAATAAGGAATATCAATATTATTAATATTTTCACCAATAAATAACCATAGACTCACAGAATTTAGTAAAATTGCAAGAAAACTTTCAGTGTTCTATCAAACATCTATATTTTCCGGCCCCTTTTCTGATCTAGGTCAGGGAACACCTAGTCAGTTGTCTGGCCTAGTTATCTAGAGTTGGCTGTGCTTTGACACATAAGGGCTTCCACAAGAGATTTCCATTGTAGTTGTTCTGTAGCTTTTCTACGAATTAT
Source organism: Arion vulgaris (assembly GCA_020796225.1). Taxonomy (NCBI): domain Eukaryota; kingdom Metazoa; phylum Mollusca; class Gastropoda; order Stylommatophora; family Arionidae; genus Arion; species Arion vulgaris. Next base: position 3,774,918 of record CM036761.1, read on the forward strand.
TTCCCATATGTAAGGTCACAATCTTTGAGCTCTCTTTCCGCAGTTTTTCCTGTGTTTTACTTGAACACACATGCCTTCTTATCCTATCCGCTGTCTATCGGATAGCTGTCCTAGTCAATGTTCTCACTGGCGTACACCATACATGCCTTCTTATCCTATCCGCTGTCTATCGGATAGCTGTCCTAGTCAATGTTCTCACTGGCGTACACCATACATGCCTTCTTATCCTATCCGCTGTCTATCGGATAGCTGTCCTAGTCAATGTTCTCACTGGCGTACAACACACATGCCTTCTTATCCTATCCGCTGTCTATCAGATAGCTATCCTAGTCAATGCTCTCACTGGCGTACAACACACATGCCCAATGCACATCCATCTTTGTCTGTCTACATTACTTCCCAAGTCTGTGTATGATTCTACCTTCATCTGTCTACATTACTTCCCAAGTATGTGTATGATTCTACCTTCATCTGTCTACATTGCTTCCCAAGTATGTGTATGATTCTACCTTCGTCTGTCTACATTGCTTCCCAAGTATGTGTATGATTCTACCTTCATCTGTCTACATTGCTTCCCAAGTATGTGTATGATTCTACCTTTGTCTGTCTACATTGCTTCCCAAGTATGTGTATGATTCTACCTTCGTCTGTCTACATTGCTTCCCAAGTCTGTGTATGATTCTACCTTCATCTGTCTACATTACTTTCCAAGTATGTGTATAATTCTACCTCCGTCTGTCTACATTACTTCCCAAGTCTGTGTATGATTCTACCTTCATCTGTCTACATTGCTTCCCAAGTATATGTATGATTCTACCTCCATCTGTCTACATTACTTCCCAAGTCTGTGTATGATTCTACCTTTGTCTGTCTACATTACTTCCCAAGTATATGTATGATTCTACCTCCATCTGTCTACATTGCTTCCCAAGTCTGTGTATGATTCTACCTTCATCTGTCTACATTGCTTCCCAAGTATATGTATGATTCTACCTCCATCTGTCTACATTGCTTCCCAAGTATATGTATGATTCTACCTCTTGATGGAGAGTCAGCCCTCCTCAGGAGATCACGTGTCCGTTTGCTTAGTAAATTCTCACTTTCTTTGTTACACGCTCTATATCGATCCCTTGTTAAACTACTCTTTGTGATATGTATGTGATCTGAGCCTAAGAGCGATTGTACTGTGTGCCTGTTATACGCATACAAGTAGGCAAGCACATCCGGTTTCTGCGACGTTTTTTATTTACTAGTGTAGCTTCCTAAGCCCCCTACCTGTCGTCGCTTACGACAAGCCTTGTAGGTCGCAGTATTATTATTCTTGGCTACCATTTAACGCCTGACAACACGCATACATCTTTCCTGTATACATGTTTAGTCCTAGTTGTTTTAACCTTCCATCAAGTTGTGTTTAGTTTATCCGATATCGTCTTATCTACTATGTCATAGTCAATGTTTATCCGATCTCGTCTTATCTACTATGTCATAGTCAATGTTTATCCGATCTCGGCTTTATCTACTATGTCACAGTCAATGTTTATCCGATATCGACTTATCTACTATGTCACAGTCAATGTTTATCCGATCTCGTCTTATCTACTATGTCACAGTCAATGTTTATTGTGACAGTAATTAATCTAATCTCTAATTGTGACAGACAAGATGAAATGTCAATGGTTAGTTATGTTTGTTATAACTTCTTCAATCTTCTCTCCCATCTCTGTTATATTATATATGTATGGTATATCATTTTTTGTCTTTACAGACAGTCAATTGGCAAATGTTTTACTGTGACAACTTCTGAGTTTTCGCTTTTCTCTCTTGTCTTTCAGCTCATATATCAGTCTCTTCTCGAAAGCGCCTTCCACACAACTCTGTCATCAGCAAGTTTTTCTCATGTACTGGGACATATAGAAAAGTTCTTTATTGAGGCTTGCAAACATTTTTATGTCTTTTGTTTTAGTCGGGTCTAGGTTGTCAAGTCCCGGTCACACGGTCCTTCCGTTCCATGTGCCAAATCTAAGAGGTTTATTTGTCTCGTTTCCACGGCAACTGTTTGCGTGTTGTGCCCGAGCAGAAAGCAAAGATGAAGTGTCCTATCCCGTTGTGCCTAGCATGGGCAACTGATATGTAGATTGTACCTTGTCATGCAAGTATATTATATATAAGATAGAGATATCAACATTGATAACTGAGATATCAACATTGATAACTGAGATATCAACATTGATAACTGAGATATCAACATTGATAACTGAGATATCAACATTGATAACTGAGATATCAACATTGATAACTGAGATATCAACACTGAATTAAAACATGTAAACAGAATCTAGGAGAGTGTTCGACATTAACAACAGATTAGTGTTAACGTTTTCATCACTTAGTCTTTATCAGGGACTGGATACATTATCAGATCAAATGTCATTACACTTTGAAGATAATTTGTAACGAATTTATAATATTATCCCGTCTTTCTACCAAAGTGATACATTCTGTAAAACTGTTGTGTATTCATCACTTAATGGTTTCTTTCTTTCTTTCTTACTTTCTTCTTTCTTCTTACTTTCTTCTTTCTTTCTTACTTTCTTCTTTTCTTTCTTACTTTCTTCTTTTCTTACTTTCTTCTTTTCTTTCTTACTTTCTTCTTTTCTTTCTTACTTTCTTCTTTTCTTACTTTCTTTCTTCTTTTCTTTCTTACTTTCTTCTTTTCTTTCTTACTTTCTTCTTTTCTTTCTTACTTTCTTCTTTTCTTTCTTACTTTCTTCTTTTCTTACTTTCTTTCTTCTTTTCTTTCTTACTTTCTTCTTTTCTTTCTTCTATCTTTTCTCTAATCATGTTTTATCTCACTGAGTCAGTAAAAGAAAAGATTGATAGAACATGCTTCTGGGTGTGTTTCATAAATAGTTTTTTGACCGCCTCTGTTATCTCTGGTCTATCCTTTAATGGTTTCTTCCAATTGAAAATTCTATATTCCTCTTCTTCACTTTTAGACAGTTTTTTCATTCTAGTATTCTATTTTAGTAGTTTGTCAAACTTCTTTACATGTGTCTACAATGTGTGTATAATTAGGAGACGAGAGGATCCTCGCCGGTGCTACAAAGTTCGGGCATGCTGCTGAGATCTTGTGTAAGAAAGAGATCGGAGCACACATGGTTACTCACCTGAAGTGCAATGATAATGGTCCTATCAAGCAATGAAACAATCACTCGATCAATTAGAAGTTTTATTAGAACATTTGTATTTCGTTTTACTTGACATATTTTCATTTTATATTCGTTAGAGATTTATGATCTAATTGTATATGTTATGTCTGCAGTTAGGGATTTATTATCTAATTGTATATGTTATGTCTGCAGTTAGGGATTTATTATCTAATTGTATATGTTATGTCTGCAGTTAGCGATTTATGATCTAATTGTATATGTTATGTCTGTAGTTAGGTATTTATGATCTAATTGTATATGTTATGTCTGCAGTTAGGAATTTATTATCTAATTGTATATGTTATGTCTGCAGTTTAAGAAGTGAATTTCTTCCTTTCTGGTGTATCCTTTGATTGATAAAGACCTTTTGGTCGAGACGTCGCTATGAATTGTTATTGCTTTTGTACTTTTGTAAAACATAAGTACTATGTTTTCAAGTGTTTCGACATTGTATAATATTCTTCTTCACATTTCAACTCCCAAGAGAGCACAGGTCTTCAACATACTTCTTCCAGCTCTCCATCTCTCCTGTCATTCCTTCCAATTCTTTCCATGTTTTACCTATCCTTTTAATATGTCTCCAGCTCTCGTCTCAGGTATGTCTACGCCTTCCCCTACTCCTCGTTCCCTATGGGTTCCAGAACTGTGCTTGTCTTGCAATGCTTCCAGTCGGTCTTCTCAATGTGCGTCCTATCCATCGCCAGCGTCTCTTCCTTAACTATTTCTCCCCCTGGTATCTGCTTAGCTATTTCATGAGTTCCTTGTTTGTAATCTCATCATACCATCTCAGTCCCTCTATTCTACATAATCATTGATTTATGAAAGTCTGTAGTTTTCTGGTGGTTTGTTTTATTGTCTTCCATGTTTCCGAGCCATAGAACAGCAGTGACTTCACATTTGATTGACAGATTCTCAGCTTTGTATATATATATATATAAAACTGCAATACTTTGTTTTTAAGTGTTTCCCCATTGTATAATAGTAGCAGAGATAATAGCTCTGTGTAGCTTTGTAAGAGTGTACTCTCTGTGTGTAGCTTTGTAAGAGTGTACTCTCTGTGTGTAGCTTACTAAGGATGTACCCTCTGTGTGTAGCTTTGTAAGAGTGTACTCTCTGTGTGTAGCTTACTAAGGATGTACTCTGTGTGTAGTTTACTAAGAGTGTACTCTCTGTGTGTAGCTTACTAAGGGTGTACTCTCTGTGTTTAGCTTACTAAGGGTGTACTCTCTGTGTGTAGTTTACTAAGGGTGTACTCTCTGTGTGTAGTTTACTAAGGGTGTACTCTCTGTGTGTAGTTTACTAAGGGTGTACTCTCTGTGTGTAGTTTACTAAGGGTGTACTCTCTGTGTGTAGTTTACTAAGGGTGTACTCTCTGTGTGTAGTTTACTAAGGGTGTACTCTCTGTGTGTAGTTTACTAAGGGTGTACTCTCTGTGTGTAGTTTACTAAGGGTGTACTCTCTGTGTGTAGTTTACTAAGGGTGTACTCTCTGTGTGTAGTTTACTAAGGGTGTACTCTCTGTGTGTAGCTTTCTAAGAGTGTACTCTCTGTGTGTAGTTTACTAAGGGTGTACTCTCTGTGTGTAGTTTACTAAGGGTGTACTCTCTGTGTGTAGTTTACTAAGAGTGTACTCTCTGTGTGTAGTTTACTAAGAGTGAACTCTCTGTGTGCAGCTTTCTAAGGTGTACTCTGTGTGTAGCTTCATAAGAGCGTCACATTACACATCTCCTTGCTGGTGTCAGCTGGTTGTCTCTGCTGACGTACAAGTCCAAATCAAACAAAACATAAAAACACAAAATGAAAAACTTGATTATAACAAAATAAATCTAACACATTCTTGTTCAATTATTTATTTCATTTATTTATATGTTGTATTTTCTTTATTGAGATGAAGCACTGAATAAATTGAAAATTAGAAACACAAACTTGCAGACGATAAAGAGACTTTTAGAATAATCTTTGTTGTATGTCCACTTTGTGTTCATGGTTGTCATGGTTACGTATATCTGTGGGATAATGATGCTGTTTCATCCGACATGTTTATGTGATCTCAAGTTCAACAACCCTGTAGAAGTTGTTTGAGACAAGCAAATGTGAGTTATCGTATCCAAATTAGATTTGTCAATTATTAAAGTAGCAATTATCAAATTGATGTAAATATATTGCGTTTTTTCCTTTGGCAACATATGCTTGTGAGATTATTGACAAAGTTTTGGAAAAGATCATTAATGCTTTTGAATATACATGCTACAGAAGAGTACTTAGAACATCATGGACAAAGAAAAGAACAAATGGTTTTGTTCTGCAACAGCTTGATATTAAAATGTAAGAATACTAGCATTAGTTCAAGAACAATAGATTCATGATTAGTCTTATAATATTATGTTTATTATCATACACAAAACATATATATATATATTTGCTAACATAAAATATTGTACATACGAACATAGACTAGAGTATAAGATACAGAACATGTACAATAACATACATACTTACCAATCTCTGTCATTTGTACGGTCAGAAATAATATCTACTGCTTGTACAACTACAGTTATATATACTCTACTTTCTTGCTACCACTTTTACTACAATATTCATGAGATAACCAGATCAACAACTAGAATATATTAACTTATGAAATAATTTTTGTTTTGTTAAATACTTGAGATTACATTTCTCATGTTGGTACACAAATAACATAACCTTGAACAGCTGCCAGAAGCAAATGTCATATACATTCCACAACTTGATTTAATTATTCATGTATACTAAATGATATCATTTCGGTCGGTATTCTCCAACAACATCTTAAGCAATCAGATACTTGTGTACATGAACAATGATCATCATTAGTGGTAGTGATCACACATTTATATCAGTTTATAAAATAACAATGACCATCATTAGTGGTAGTGATCACACATTTATATCAGCTTATAAAATAACAATTACCATCATTAATGGTAGTGATCACACATTTATATCAGCTTATAAAATAACAATGACCATCATTAGTGGGAGTAATCACACATTTATATCAGCTTATAAAATAACAATGACCATCATTAGTGGTAGTGATCACACATTTATATCAGCATATAAAATAACAATGATCATCATTAGTGGTAGTAATCACACATTTATATCAGTTTATAAAATAACAATGACCATCATTAGTGGTAGTAATCACACATTTATATCAGTTTATAAAATAACAATGATCATCATTAGTGGTAGTAATCACACATTTATATCAGTTTATAAAATAACAATGACCATTATTAGTGGTAGTGATCACACATTTATATCAGCTTATAAAATAACAATGACCATCATTAGTGGTAGTAATCACACATTTATATCAGTTTATAAAATAACAATAATCATCATTAGTGATAGTGATCACACAATTATATCAGTTTATAAAATAACAATGATCATCATTAGTGGTAGTGATCACACATTTATATCAGTTTATAAAATAACAATGACCATCATTAGTGGTAGTAATCACACATTTATATCAGTTTATAAAATAACAATGACCATCATTAGTGGTAGTAATCACACATTTATATCAGTTTATAAAATAACAATGACCATCATTAGTGGTAGTAATCACACATTTATATCAGTTTATAAAATAACAATGACCATCATTAGTGGGAGTAATCACACATTTATATCAGTTTATAAAATAACAATGACCATCATTAGTGGTAGTAATCACACATTTATATCAGCTTATAAAATAACAATGACCATCATTAGTGGGAGTAATCACACATTTATATCAGCTTATAAAATAACAATGACCATCATTAGTGGTAGTGATCACACAATTATATCAGTTTATAAAATAACAATGACCATCATTAGTGGTAGTAATCACACAATTATATCAGTTTATGAAATAACAATGACCATCATTAGTGGTAGTAATCACACAATTATATCAGTTTATAAAATAACAATGACCATCATTAGTGGTAATAATTTCTCCCGTACCGTTATACGTTACATAGAGAATGCAAGTAATTTCTCCAATACCACTATATCTTGGGAAACTCACTCAATCGTCTCCATGGAACTGAGACCGATGTTTCTTGCCTCTCTTAGCATAGTTCTTTTCATGGCTTCCTTAGGTACAAGTGCTCATATCAATAATAATAATTCAAACACTATATAACGAACAACAAGTATCAGCAGTTAGAATAGTTAGTGAAACATCATGAACAACAAGTATCATCAGTTAGAATAGTTAGTGAAACACCATGAACAACAAGTATCAGCAGTTAGAATAGTTAGTGAAACATCATGAACAACATGTATCAGCAGTTAGAATAGTTGGTGAAACATCATGAACAACATGTATCAGCAGTTAGAATAGTTGGTGAAACATCATGAACAACAAGTATCAGCAGTTAGAATAGTTGGTGAAACATCATGAACAACAAGTATCATCAGTTAGAATTGTTAGTGAAACATCATGAACAACAAGTATCAGCAGTTAGAATAGTTAGTGAAACATCATGAACAACAAGTATCATCAGTTAGAATAGTTAGTGAAACACCATGAACAACAAGTATCAGCAGTTAGAATAGTTAGTGAAACATCATGAACAACATGTATCAGCAGTTAGAATAGATTGGTAAACATCATGAACAACAAGTATCAGCAGTTAGAATAGTTGGTGAAACATCATGAACAACAAGTATCATCAGTTAGAATTGTTAGTGAAACATCATGAACAACAAGTATCAGCAGTTAGAATAGTTAGTGAAACATCATGAACAACAAGTATCAACAGTTAGAATAGTTGGTGAAACATCATGAACAACAAGTATCAGCAGTTAGAATAGTTAGTGAAACATCATGAACAACAAGTATCAGCAGTTAGAATAGTTGGTGAAACATCATGAACAACATGTATCAGCAGTTAGAATAGTTAGTGAAACATCATGAACAACATGTATCAGCAGTTAGAATAGTTAGTGAAACATCATGAACAACATGTATCAGCAGTTATAATAGTTAGTAAAACATCATGAACAACAAGTATCAGCAGTTAGAATAGTTAGTGAAACATCATGAACAACAAGTATCATCAGTTAGAATAGTTGGTGAAACATCATGAACAGCAAGTATCATCCGTTAGAATAGTTAGTGAAACATCATGAACAACAAGTATCAGCAGTTAGAATAGTTAGTGAAACATCATGAACAACAAGTATCAGCAGTTAGAATAGTTGGTAAAACATCATGAACAACAAGTATCATCAGTTAGAATATTTGGTAAAACATCATGAACAACAAGTATCATCAGTTAGAATAGTTGGTAAAACATCATGAACAACAAGTATCATCAGTTAGAATAGTTGGTAAAACATCATGAACAACAAGTATCATCAGTTAGAATAGTTGGTAAAACATCATGAACAACAAGTATCATCAGAATAGTTGGTAAAACATCATGAACAACAAGTATCATCAGTTAGAATAGTTGGTAAAACGTCATGAACAACAAGTATCATCAGTTAGAATATTTGCAAAACATCATGAACAACAAGCATCAGTTAGAATAGTTGGTAAAACATCATGAACAACAAGTATCAGCAGTTAGAATAGTTGGTAAAACATCATGAACAACAAGTATCATCAGTTAGAATAGTTGGTAAAACATCATGAACAACAAGTATCATCAGTTAGAATAGTTGGTGAAACATCATGAACAACAAGTATCATCAGTTAGAATAGTTGGTGAAACATCATGAACAACAAGTATCATCAGTTAGAATAGTTGGTAAAACATCATGAACAACAAATATCAGAAGTTAGAATAGTTGGTAAAACATCATGAACAACAGGTATCATTAGTTAGAATAGTTCGTGAAACATCATGAACAACAAATATCAGAAGTTAGAATAGTTGGTAAAACATCATGAACAACAAGTATCATCAGTTAGAATAGTTGGTGAAACATCATGAACAACAAGTATAATCAGTTAGAATAGTTAGTGAAACATCATGAACAACAAAATATCAGCAGTTAAAAATAGTTGGTAAAAATCATGAACAACAAGTATAATCAGTTAGAATAGTTGGTGAAACATCAAGAACAACAAGTATCAGCAGTTAGAATAGTTGGTGAAACATCAAGAATGATTGTAGGTGTAAAGTGAACCAAACATGTGTGTTACTTATTTTACTGTATTTGTTAACATGAACTGGTAATTTGATAGCTTTTTTTCTTGGTGCTTCTTTGACATAAAGAGTCAGTATTGTTGTTATTGTTGTTGGAATCTTCTTTTATATATAACATCAACGGACTTGAAATCTGTCAAGAAGGTAGATTTCATAGATGCAAAGATCGAAAAACTATAAAAGTGGACTATTGGTTCATTTTTTCCTCTTAAATACTATAGTCCGTTCAACAACTTCTTCTTTGCGTTCGTTCTTTATGACCAATTTTAATCACTGTTCAACAACTCATGCCCACAGCTCAATGAAAATTGTATAAAAAACCATCAATTCTACAGTAGCGAAACTTTGCACCCAACCTTAGAGTTATACCGATGTCTGATGGAAGAAATTGCTATAGGAAACCTGGATTTTGTAATGTAACGGTTTCCTTTGATGTTGGCGTCATATTTGGCGAGTCTGATACAGAATTTTAGTTTTTACAGTAAACGCACCAATATGACATTTAATGACAAGTCTCACGCAAAGGCGTATTATCCCAGTTTATACATGGGGGCCAATGTTGATATTTGCAATATAGTCATGCAATAGAGTCATGAAATAAACAGGAAATGTAGACTTAGTTGTATTATTGCTTTTAAATAACTTACATTAAGTTCAAGTTAGCTTCCATGTCATAATGTCATCCCCCTTTCACGTCCAGGCTTGGGACTGGCAATGGCGGAGCTACTTTGAGACGTTCTTTTCTACGCATGGGGACAGCGCCGCGCCAGGATTAGTGAGCTGGCACTAATCAAGATCCTACTCCACATCTACGGGGTGACACTGGTAACATACATTGGTTCCTGTCTGGCTAAGCGGGTAGGGATTGTGGGAGATCTACTCTGGTGTAGGTAGAGATGCAGACGTAGTCACGCTGGATTGGATCTGCTCGCAACACAGATAAGCGGAATCTCAGAGTGACTATTAATGCTCGTCTCTCCCGACCGACGGATAAACATCAAGGGATGAGGGGTGCATCCAGAGAAGAGTCGTGGGCCTACGTGGGGTAAAACTCGGAACCCGTATATGTGTCGGGCCCTGAGTTTAGTTGCACGGGGGCTCACATAGGGCAAAACTCGGAGCCCTGAGGTGGGAGCCCGAGTTTAGCCCCGGTTCCGGACAGTCTATAGGTAAATGTGAGCACGGTGAGAACTGATGGAGATGGTGAGGCAGGCACCAGGGCAGAGCGAGCACGCATACGGACGATGCACGGTGGGCCCACCGGTGGGCAAACGTGCACGGTACCGATGGTGTAACGAAGAGAGGGCGTGGCAGGCGTGAGGGTGAGCGGGCAACTCAAATATACACAAAACTGTAAAGCCCAGCAGAGGTTGAATCCAGTACGCGTTTCCGCTAGCAGGGGACTACTGCTGCTTTGTAGTTTGACTGGGGACAATCAAAGGCTAGCGGAGTAAACCGTACATACAATTGGACGGCAAGAAAACCAAGTAGGCCAGAAAAAGACAGGTTTTCTGGGCAGATGACTCTCAACAGCCGGGATGGTAGGTCTTCTAAGGGTCGCTAACCTAAAAGAAAATAGCAACCTGCTGCTTTGTAAGTTGGCTGAGGACAGTCAAAGACTGACGGAGAGCGAACCAGTAAACGCTGGTTGAAATCGGACACATCACCGAAGGACAAGCACTAGAGCTCCAAATGGTACTGCACGATGTGACGTAAAGCTGCGTTCTTGGCAAAGGCAGTACATCACAATAAGAATGATAAACATGGTCGAAAACGACCCATCGCAAGAGAGAGAGAGAGAGAGAGAGAGATGTGGTAGGAGGTATCACTATAATAAAATAGCTCTTTTCTCTGGTTGTTGTATACTGTGGTACAGATGACCCATATGTGCTTCTTTCCGGAAATTCGTGTATAGTATTAATGACACTTTTTGCATTGTAACTTCAAACTCATTAGAAATGTTATATCAATGTTTGTTTTAGAAGTTAACAATATGACACAGCCTCACATTAATTTCGATATACGCCTTTAAATCAAAGTCCTTGTCGCACTTATGACGTCAATTGTTAATACCCTGGTCAATCGTGTGTTGATTTGGTACTCGGGGATTTCAGGACTTGTTAAAAAAAATCATGGAATTCGTCCCGAATGTTGCTATTTTTATCATAAATGTATTCAATGGCTGTAAACATGAGTTTTCTCCAACCATACCAATGGACGCGTTAAATATATAGCACAAAGAAGGAACTTCTAGATGGTATGATTGTTTGATTGGCAAAAACTATTTGGTAGCGTCGGGAACATGTGTAGTTCATATGCGAAACACGAACAAACAAAGTACTGTAGTTTTACAAAATACAGAAACAGTGACGATAAACAGCAACGTTTCGACCAAAAGGCCTTTATTAAACAAACGACACAACAGGAGTGACGATTTATAGAGAACACTTACAAATGGACGATAACTGAAACATGCAAATGTATCTAATGAACTGGGAATAAAAACGAATAACGAAATTAGTGCAACACAAAATTAGAAGTGGAAAAGAAGAGAAACAATATACAATAAGGTGAAAATATAAATTATATATATGAAGCAAATACACATATAGATTACAAGGCATGAGATGAGAAAGTACTAAGAAGCATAGGAATGTAATGCGTTGAGTCCAAGAGGCCGCAAGGTACCATATAACGAAATAAAACGGTTCTCCAGAGCAAATCGACTACGATCATCAGAGAAACATGATCGGATGGCTGTGACCTGGACATCGCAAGCCCCTGAATGGCCAGTATCAATGAAATGGGTAGCTACAGGGGTGACAGAGCATTGGCGTATATCGCGCAAGTGTTGGGTGAATCGGTCACTGAGTCTCTTGCCGGTTTCCCCAATATAGGCCTTCTTGCACCGCTTGCAGATAATGGCATAGATAATATTACAGGACTCGCACGTGAAACTGTCTTCAATAACGAACGTGGCTTTTGGAAAGACACAGTGCGGGTCTGTATTACATAAGCACACGTGTTGCAGCGCCGACTGCCACACTGGATGGTGCCAAAATGACTCTGGATATTAGGCATGAGGCGACTGTGAACCAACATATCCTTAAGACTTCTGTCCCGTCTGTACGGACCCAAAGGATAGTGTTGGAAGATTGAACGTGTCTCAGGATCAGACTGAAGAATGTAAAGATGATGGAATAAGACTTTCTTCACAAGGAACTATGAGGGTGGAAAGTTAAGACAAGTTTCACCCTGTCAGAATTGGAAGTTCTATGCTGGTTGAGAGAGCCTCCTGGCGAGAAATTTGCTGAACGCGCCGCATAGCAGATGCAAGCACCTTATCCGGGTATAAGCGCTTAGGGAAGAAATCAAGCATCTCGTGAGCTCTATCGAGAAAATCATCGTCCTCGCTACAGAGGCGACGAAGGCGCAAGAGTTGAGATAATGGTAAAGAGTCACGACAAGCCTGGGAATGGGAAGAGGTATAAAGAAGAAAACTATGTGCATCAGTAGGCTTGTAGTATACTGATGTAGTGATGGTGGATAGGCTGATGGTGATAGTGATGTCAAGAAAGTTGACACAAGAGGTAGAGATGTGAGATGTAAACCGAATAGCGGGATTGAAGACATTAATGAAATTAATGAAGCGTGACAAATCGGCTTCAGGCATATCGGTAATGTCAATACAATCATCAATGTATCTATGATACACAGACGGAAGAGGGCCATCATAGGAATTCCATACTAGATGTTCAAGATGACACATGAATAGACAATCATAACTGGGTCCCATTTTAGTACCCATGGCGACCCCACTGATCTGCTCAAAGAACTGGTTATTGAACTGAAAGGAGTTGAGAGTGAGAACTAGTTCTGCAAGACGAAGGAGAGCCGAGGTGGAGACAAGTGGGTTAGTTCTCCTGTCGAGAAAGAACTGGAGAGCGTGAAGTCCGTCGGAATGAGGTATGGAGGTGTACAATGAGCACACATTAAGGAGGAAGAGACGGTAAGTCCTGCCAGGCAACAACTCAATAGACGAAAAAACAGACAAGGTGTGGTTCGTATCTTTCAAGAATGAAGGTAGTGTGATGACTATAGGATTGAAGATACTATCAAGAAATTCGGAGATATGTTCCGTAGGACAAGAGCAAGCAGAAACGATGGGCCACCGGAATGCTCAGTTTATGAATTTTGGGAGTATATAAAATGCGGGTTTGCCTAAACAGCTATCGATGACACAAAGTGATGATGCGCCGGTAGGAAGGTCGTTAGAGGCAATTACATTCTTAATTACTGTACGGACTCTACTATTGTTAGATAGTGTGACATCAGAAGAACTAGTTTTATAGAACTGGGTGTCAAGTAATTGGTTGCGGCCTTCCTGAAGGTATAGTTCTTTGCTCCATACCACTATTGCACCGCCTTTATCGGCGGGTTTGATAACAATGTCATCACGTCGACGGAGGTGTGATAGAGCACGAAATTCGGACGGTGACATGTTAGAATGTGACATGTTAGAATGCCTAGGCGTTTGGGTGGAGCAGTAAAATGTCGTGTAATACTTTCAAGTTTCTACGTTGTACAGTGTTATCAAGAAGAACAAGATACTCACGTTGTACAGTGTTATCAAGAAGAACAAGTTACTCACGTTGTACAGTGTTATCAAGAAGAACATGTTGTTCACGTTGTACAGTGTTATCAAGAAGAACATGTTGTTCACGTTGTACAGTGTTATCAAGAAGAACATGTTGTTCACGTTGTACAGTGTTATCAAGAAGAACAAGTTGCTCACGTTGTACAGTGTTATCAAGAAGAACAAGTTGCTTGTACAGTGTTATCAAGAAGAACAAGTTGCTCATGTTGTACAGTGTTATCAAGAAGAACAAGTTGCACACGTTGTACAGTGTTATCAAGAAGAACAATTACACGTTGTACAGTGTTATCAAAGAAGAACATGTTACTACGTTGTACAGTGTTATCAAGAAGAACAAGTTGCTCAGTTGTACAGTGTTATCAAGAAGAACAAGTTACTCAAGTTGTACAGTGTTATCAAGAAGAACAAGTTGGTCACGTTGATGAGTGTTATCAAGAAGAACAAGTTGGTCACGTTGTACAGTGTTATCAATAAGAACAAGTTACTCACGTTGTACAGTGTTATCAAGAAGAACAAGTTACTCAATTGTACAGTGTTATCAAGAAGAAAAGTTGCTCACATTGTACATTGTTGCCAAAAGAAAAACGAGGTTAAGTTTCTGTGTTTGAGGCTATCGGATAATTTAAAATAAATTATCATAGAACCCAGCCAATCAACCAATCAATCAATCAATCAATTAAGCAATCAATCAGGTACATGTAAGTATGTCAATAAAAAGATTAGTAAAAGTAGTTTTCGTAAGTATGGACATTCAAAGGAAGGTAACTCTTACTAGACACAAGTCATTAGGATCATATCTATTACCTCCCTTGTTAACAACATTGGAAACATTAATCTTTATTTCTTTACTACATTATAACGTGTACATGTTGTACAAATATTAGTTATAAAACTATATTGTGATGTGTACATGTTGTACAAATATTAGTTATAAAACTATATTGGGATGTGTACATGTTGTACACATATTAGTTATAAAACTATATTGTGATGTGTACATGTTGTACAAATATTAGTTATAAAACTATATTGTGATGTGTACATGTTTACAAATATTAGTTATAAAACTGTATTGTGATGTGTACATGTACAAATATTAATTATAAACTATACTGTGCTGTGTACATGTTGTACAAATATTAGTTATACAACTATATTGCAATGTGTACATGTTGTACACATATTAGTTTTAAAACTATATTGTATGTGTACATGTTGTACAAATATTAGTTATACAACTATATTGTGATGTGTACATGTTGTACAAATATTAGTTATAAAATCAACAACATAATTCATTCAAGAATATTCATGCAGATTTTATTCAACAACTTCAATTTGTCATACCTACTGTCTGACCTAGTTTAGATCAACTGGACATTGGTCATCTGGGCAGTTTCTATCTCAACATGAATGGTCAGTTTCTATCTCAACATGAATATCAAATCTAGTCCGTCAACTAAACATGTCGGACTTTCATCTCTGAGAAACTTACAGATTCAGGAAAAACAACTCCATACCAAGACAAACCAGAGGCGTCGTTACTAGCCCAGACACCATTCAGGTTGGATTCATAGCAATTATTGTACCACCAGGCACCGTGCAACAAAGAAGCACAATTACTACTATCCACATCGTTGTCCTGATCAGGAGTTGAGAACTTCATACCGTTGTGACTACTCAATGAGTCCCTGGCAGTTCCATTGTACCCACTTATAGTTAGCTGGTATTTAGAGAGCTCGTCGCCGACACGAAATGTTGAATACTGAGCAAAATACTTTTTGCCTTGATATTCCATGTCCACACGAAGTTCAGTATAGCCCTGGGAATAAAATCATCAACATCAGTAAATATAGAGTTGTCTTCTCTGAGATATATTATTGTAGATTTTAGATATATATTATTGTAGTTGTTAGAGATATAATATTGTAGATGTTAGAGATATATTATTGTAGATGTTGTTAGAGATATATTATTGTAGATGTTAGAGATATATTATTGTAGATGTTAGAGATATATTATTGTAGATGTTAGAGATATATTATTGTAGATGTTAGAGATATAATATTGTAGATGTTAGAGATATATTATTGTAGATGTTAGAGATATATTATTGCAGATGTTAGAGATATATTATTGTAGATGTTAGAGATATATTATTATAGATGTTAGAGATATAATATTGTAGATGTTAGAGATATATTATTGTAGATGTTAGAGATATATTATTGTAGATGTTAGAGATATATTATTGTAGATGTTAGAGATATATTATTGTAGATGTTAGAGATATAATATTGTAGATGTTGTTAGAGATATATTTTTGTAGATGTTAGAGATATATTATTGTAGATGTTAGAGATATATTATTGTAGATGTTAGAGATATAATATTGTAGATGTTGTTAGAGATATATTATTGTAGATGTTAGAGATATCACAGTTGATGTAATACTTACTTGTAAGATAAGATATCACAGTTGATGTAATACTTACTTGTAGATACGATATCACAGTTGATGTAATACTTACTTGTAAGATAAGATGTCACAGTTGATGTAATACTTACTTGTAAGATAAGATATCACAGTTGATGTAATACTTACTTGTAGATACGATATCACAGTTGATGTAATACTTACTTGTAAGATAAGATGTCACAGTTGATGTAATACTTACTTGTAAGATAAGATATCACAGTTGATGTAATACTTACTTGTGAGATAAGATATCACAGTTGATGTAATACTTACTTGTAAGATAAGATGTCACAGTTGATGTAATACTTACTTGTAAGATAAGATGTCACAGTTGATGTAATACTTACTTGTAAGATAAGATATCACAGTTGATGTAATACTTACTTGTAAGATAAGATGTCACAGTTGATGTAATACTTACTTGTAAGATAAGATGTCACAGTTGATGTAATACTTACTTGTAAAGATAAGATGTACAGTTGATGTAATACTTACTTGTGAGATAAGATATCACAGTTGATGTAATACTTACTTGTAAGATACGATATCACAGTTGATGTAATACTTACTTGTGAGATAAGATGTCACAGTTGATGTAATACTTACTTGTGAGATAAGATATCACAGTTGATGTAATACTTACTTGTAAGATACGATATCACAGTTGATGTAATACTTACTTGTAAGATAAGATGTCACAGTTGATGTAATACTTACTTGTAAGATAAGATATCACAGTTGATGTAATACTTACTTGTAAGATAAGATATCACAGTTGATGTAATACTTACTTGTAAGATAAGATATCACAGTTGATGTAGTACTTACTTGTAAGATAAGATGTCACAGTTGATGTAATACTTACTTGTAAGATAAGATATCACAGTTGATGTAATACTTACTTGTAAGATAAGATATCAAAGTTGATGTAATACTTACTTGTAAGATAAGATATCACAGTTGATGTAATACTTACTTGTAAGATAAGATGTCACAGTTGATGTAATACTTACTTGTAAGATAAGATATCACAGTTGATGTAATACTTACTTGTAAGATACGATATCACAGTTGATGTAATACTTACTTGTAAGATAAGATATCAAAGTTGATGTAATACTTACTTGTAAGATAAGATATCACAGTTGATGTAATACTTACTTGTAAGATAAGATATCACAGTTGATGTAATACTTACTTGTAAGATAAGATGTCACAGTTGATGTAATACTTACTTGTAAGATAAGATATCACAGTTGATGTAATACTTACTTGTAAGATAAGATATCACAGTTGATGTAATACTTACTTGTAAGATAAGATATCACAGTTGATGTAATACTTACTTGTAAGATAAGATGTCACAGTTGATGTAATACTTACTTGTAAGATAAGATGTATTTTGTCCCCATACTTATTCAACATATATGGGGAGAACATCATGAGGAATGTAAAGACGATGCCAACTATGTGAATTACAACCCTCTCACTATAGGCGGCAAATGCATACCAGAGCTTAGATACGCAGACGATACAGTATTATTATCCACCAGCAAAGAACTTAGGAAAACCTATTCATGACGAACACGAAACATAGTGAAGACCAACATCTATATTTCAGTACACAAAAAACAAAAATCATGTCAACTGACAAAGCAAAGGCTCACCTAACATCCAAATAAACAATGAAGAATTACAACGTGTAGAGAGCTAAGAATATGTGGCTCAGTAATTAATAACGGTGACTGCTCCAAAGAGATCTCAAGAAGATTGGCAATAGCGATCAAGTAGTTAAACACAATGAAGAACATGTGGCAAAGCACCAGTAAAATACTAAACTTAAAAATATTGAGAGCATGCATTTTCCCAATGGCTACTTATGGTTGTGAATCATGGACTATTACACAGAAATTAAGAACGAAAATCAAGTCCTTCGAAACTAAATGCTACAGAAAGATCGTACGAATACCATGGACAGAAAAAATTAACACTGATGTACTGAAAGAACTAAATGTTAAAGAGAATTGGCTGATAAACAACATGCTATACAGAAAAATTACATACTTTGGTCACATCAAGCGTCACGATGGCCTGGAAAGAACAATACTAGAGGGCAGGGTCCCAGGACGCAGAGGCAGAAGTAGGCAAAGAAGAAGATGACTACAAGATGTTAAAGAAACCATGAATATAACCATCGACGAAGTGAGTGAACTGGCAAGAGACAGAGTGAATTTCAGATGTGCTGCAAAGAGAGCAAAGTCCTATAAAGGATACGCACCTTGATGATGATGATAAGATATCACTTTGATGTAATACTTCTTGTAAGATAAGATATCACAATTGATGTAATACTTACTTGTGAGATAAAATATCACAGTTGATGTAATACTTACTTGTAAGATAAGATATCACAGTTGATGTAATACTTACTTGTAAGATAAGATATCACAGTTGATGTAATACTTACTTGTAAGATAAGATATCACAGTTGATGTAATACTTACTTGTAAGATAAGATATCACAGTTGATGTAATACTTACTTGTAAGATAAAATATCACAGTTGATGTAATACTTACTTGTAGGATAAGATATCACAGTTGATGTAATACTTGTAAGATAAGATATCACAGTTGATGTAATACTTACTTGTGAGATAAGATATCACAGTTGATGTAATACTTACTTGTGAGATAAGATATCACAGTTGATTTAATACTTACTTGTGAGATAAGATATCACAGTTGATGTAATACTTACTTGTGAGATAAGATATCACAGTTGATGAAATACTTACTTGTGAGATAAGATATCACAGTTGATGTAATACTTACTTGTGAGATGTGATATCACAGTTGATGTAATACTTACTTGTAAGATAAGATATCACAGTTGATGTAATACTTACTTGAGATAAAATATCACAGTTGATGTAATACTTACTTGTAAGATAAGATATCACAGTTGATGTAATACTTACTTGTAAGATAAGATATCACAGTTGATGTAATACTTGTAAGATAAGATATCACAGTTGATGTAATACTTACTTGTGAGATAAGATATCACAGTTGATGTTATACTTACTTGTAAGATAAGATATCACAATGGATGTAATACTTACTTGTGAGATAAAATATCACAGTTGATGTAATACTTACTTGTAAGATAAGATATCACAGTTGATGTAATACTTACTTGTGAAGTGAGATTATGAATTTTGTCATTTCCAATCCAGAAGTCTGTATCAGGAGTTCCAAACCCATCCTTGTAATCGCTCCAGTTTTGTAAAATCAATATCTCCTTCGTTCGCCTCTATTGGATTATCAATTATAAAATTTAGTCAATCAAGAACACAACATATATATATAAGTTATAGACAAAAAGAATAGAATATATATATATATATATATATATATATATATATATATATATATATATATATACTAGTGATTAACCCGGTTCGCACGGGTGAAAGTTGTTAGTAATCTTTGATGAGGAATTGGTGACGCCGTTCCAAGAGATATCATTTTCTTCTAAAGATTGTAAGTTATATTTATTTATCAGTTAGGGCCTGATAGTAAACAACATTCCTTGTTTTCCTGTGAAAACACCATGTCTTGAAGTTGTTCTATTGAGTGCACAATATTGCAGGAGTCTTCTGGTAGCTAGATTGTGTCAGTGTTTGGTTCCTTGCAAAGCCGTCCATCTCCTAAAGCAAGCAATTGATCAGCAAAGTGTCCAGCATTGACATTCTGCTGTAAATGGACTCTCATGTTGGTAGTTAATTTTAAATTTTGAACATGTCTCCAAAGATGGGATTATTTCAGACACGCCTTGAGCTCATCAGCCATTGTTCCTCTAGGAATAATAGGAAGTATTTGCCTGAAATCACCAGCAAGAACCACTACTGCTCCACCCATAAGTTGTCGATTGTTTCTAATATCTTGATGAGACCTGTTGAGTGCTTCTAGTCCGTGCTTGTGAATCATAGTGCATTCATCCCAAACAATCAATTTGCATTGTTGTGAAACTGCCGCTTTGCCGGTTCCTTTACTGATGTTGCAAATTGGCTCTTCGGTACGTGCTAAATCGAGTGGCAATTTAAGAGTAGAGTGGGCAGTTAGTCCTCCTTGAAGCAAAGTTGCTGCTATTCCAGAAGAAGCCATTGCAATTGCAATATGCGATTGAAAGCGAATTTTTAAAGGAGTAAATTTATCACAAACGTCTTTCCTGTCCCTCCTGGTACATCAATGAAGAATAGACCGCCTGTACCACCATTCACTTGGTTCATAATTATATCGTAAACATTTCTTTGGTCAGAACTAATAGGTGGCTCATTGATGGTTACGTAATGCTCTAAGTCGCCAGCGTTTAGCGGTTTCTTCAAGTATTTCTCTCAGCAAACGATTGATGTTGTTTCTTGCTGGATGTGGAAGCCCTAATTCTTGTAAAGTTTTACCAACCATGTCAATAACTTTATCCTCTATGATGATTAAAACTTGGTTAAATATATCTTCGTTGTAAACAATTTGCAAGTCAGGATTCTGTTCTTTTGTACGATTAAAAATATCTTCCGACATACTTTCCTTGAATGTGTCCCACAAATTTTGTGGATTTGATGGATTGCATGAGGTAATAAGAATGGTGAAAAGTGATCTGATCTTTGTAGTGATTCTGATGTAACTGTTTCTGCCCTCGTAGCATGCCATTGATTGTCGTCCTCCAGTAAATCAAGCTTTCGGCATGCTTCACGGAATGTTGCACAAACTTGACCCTCAACCATCTTTAATTCAGTAAATGATATTAGAACTCTAACGGTATGAAGTAGGATGTGGAGGTAGAAACATTCGAAATTGTTTGGATGAACAGTATAAACACTCCCAAAACATTACTGATTTAACTCCATCGACCTAACAACTGTAATCCCAGCTTTCTTCTTTACAAGCTTTCCTGACCTATCCCATGTTAATATTTAGCAATCTAAAGTAAAGTAAAGTCTTTGAAAGTCAGTCATTTGACAGAGCTCAAAAAGGTAGTTCAAGTTGTTCTTGTAGGTTGCTAGAAGTCTTTGTGGAAATTGTCTGTATTGAAGTAAATCTCTGTCCGTTTCAAGGTGGACGCTCAGTTGCATTACGGAGGATATCTCTCATGAACTGGGAAATCCAATATCCGCCAAACTGATTCATTGCTGCTGATGTAGCGGCCAGCACGATAATCTTCTATTTCATCAATCAATTCTCCATCTTTTTGAATGCCAAACACAGCTTGATCAGAACCTTTGTGTATGTATTTTAACACATATTTGATCAATTTTATGAATGTACTCAACATTAATATGTGCATCAAACATTCGTGACAACATTGGACAATACGGAACAATTCATCTATTGTCGATGTTAAATTCAACTGAGCTATTTCCTCTCTTAAGTTTCTTAGTTGCTTCGAATCCTCCATCAGCTAACTTTCTTCTTCGATATAGTGGATAGCCATCTTCTCAGTTTGAGTTTCAAAGCAACAGACTCTTCGGATATCGTTTGGTACATTACGTCCTTCATGAATGGGGAATTCGAATTGATATATCCACATGGTCCATGCACCATTTGTTCTATAACGGTTTTATATAGTTGTGGATCTAAGTTTAGATCAGGAATCTCCGCCCTAATAATGCGATCAATATTATTTGGGTCAATCTTATTTAATAACCAAAATAATAAATGGTTATGTGCAAACCGTTTCTGCCATTCTGTTGAAGACACCCAACATCTCACAGGACCAAAGATCTCTCCCTTCATTATAAGTTGCATGAATTTAATAAACTTTTGACGAAACACAATTAGATCATGTCTATCCAAATGTGACTGTCCTGGTAGTAATTCATCTTGTATTTCTTTCCATTTTGGGTTACATGTAAACGTTATGAAGAGATCAGGTTTTCCATAATTGCAACATAAGTAATCGAATCTTGGGTATATTCATACATATACCGCGACCTCCGTAAACGTTGATGGCAAAATAACCAACCTGCCATAGTTGTTTGCCTGGCCATCTATCGCAATAGCATTCCTCAAATGAACATATTCTTCTGAACGTAGTTTGTTGGTTCAATCGAATATAGAGCAATCGTTCGCATTCAATTTTTGCGAACATATCTATCAAAAATTGATGGAATAGTTGGCGACAACTTAAAATGTGATTTGGAGTATCTCTGATCATGAGTAGAAATGAGTAGAAATCCTTTGAAGAAACAAACTTGTTTGAAATCAATTTAGTGACTGGATCCTTTTGATTGATGCAAATGTAGTAGCCATCTTCACCCCGAGGAAATAAAATTGTATACTGAAGGGCATCTAAGATCTCTGTATTTGAAATTCGTTGCAACTTGTTGTCTCGTTTTTGTAAAATTACGTCCCGTATTCCAAAATCATTTCCTGCTATGATAATGGCAACTTCGTTTACTACAGGTGCATTATAAGTCCCCTCATGTTGACCGGTCGGAACTATGTCAGCGCGGATTGCAATTTTCCTGTCGTCAGTGGGAAGTGATCATTACAGTCTTGAAACTTCTGACATAACTGTTGCAAGTGTGTAGCATACGTTGAATAGCTAACACTGTATTGTGATTAGTTCCTGGATTACAATTGATGCGCTGATTTGCCTCAGCTTCTTCATTATCCATGAAATAAATTTGTAGAAATTTTGGGTCTGACTGAATTTGGATTCTGGACTGACTGTAGAGTTTTCTTTTCTTAGGTGGCATTGCATATAATTAATATTTTAACAATAACATTAAAAATGACCAGTGGAATTTTGACAAACACGCAAACCTAATATTTATCTATTTTCAAAATTGAGATTTGTATTAGCTTTGACATTGACATTTTCCGTAGGTGAATAATCTGTTGAGTGCAGGAAATGACAATGCGGATCTTAGCGCATTGCGTATATGAGCACATGAAATGATGACGCAATGTTTGGTATCGGTCAACTTAGTAAATGTATGCAAATGTAGGGGTCACGGTTGTGATAAATTGGTTTTAAAACGAATATTGATTCGATTTCGAAATTCTTTCCACTGTTAATATATTTTTTAGTCGCATGCATGTTTTTACCTACTTTGGTGAATTGTTGATGCAAATTGAGGTCAGCTTCTTTGAACAATCAAATGACGATTTTTTGCTGAAAGAGGTCGAGTTTCCATAGTTTCAAAATATACGTCATCGAATCTTGTGTATATATTAATGTGTACACTCTAAGACTTACAACAAATTGTAAACAAAATTGGATAGATAGAAACTTTGGTTTAATTATTTAAAACTAATATTGATCCGATTTGCAAATCTTTCCACGGTTAACCTTATTTTGGTCTCGTGCGTGTTTCTGCCAATTTTGGTGATTTGGGGATGTAAACTAACGGCGTGTATAGTTAAACACACACAGACAATGGAAAATATATATATATCATCACATCAAATAGGTGTCCTTGCAGAACTTAGCCATCCCAACAATCTTCCGGAATTTCTCTCTCTCTCTCTCTCTCATAGACCAGATGTCCCGTCTTTGCAGAGGTCATGTTCAAACCATCAGTTACATCCTGCATCCATCTCCTCCGTTCTATTTTCTTCTCTGTTTGCCAGTATGTCTCCTTCCATGTACGTTTTTTCTTCAGCATTTCATGTTCTTTTATATGTCGATAATATCTCAATTTTCTCTTTCTTATTGGTAGCATCAGCCAGTTTTCTTTGATTTTGAGTTATTTTTGGATAGATCTATTTGTTCTCTGTCCATGATATACGGAGAACTCTTCTATAATACTTGTATTCAAACGCACATTTATGTTTTTCCATTGACTTATTAAATGTCCATGCTTTACACCCATACGTTGCCACCGGGAATCTGCATGCACTTAGTATTCTGATCTTTGTTTTCCTACCAGTTCCGTTCAACACTGATTTTAGTTGTTTATTTTTTTCTAAATCCATGTTTGTTCGTTAAGCTATCTATATAAATATATGTTGTGTTATATTATTTTATGCGATCGATGTCATTGCACATTGGGCATTTTCATTCTTTCTCTGTCCTCCGCTGCAGAAGCCAACCCAGAGTCCATTTGCTCACAGTACACATGGGAAGTTGATTACTATATCTTCTCTCTCTACTACGAAGACGACACTGTCTGGCATGTCCAAACTTAACGCCTAATTCTCGAACTCGTTCCAGTGTCTGATAATTGCCTATGTCCAATAATTTGAGAGCGTACCGCATTGATGATATCGGCTCTGTCCATACTTCTGGTCACTTGAGTCGGGGCATTGTTTGCAAGAAAGTCAGCACGCTCGTTACCCCGCACTCCAGCATGTCCAGGTGTGTACAGCCAAGTCATTTTCTTGAGATGTTATCTCCGAATGATGTCCACCATTCCACACGCATACTTCCAGATGCAATCATTTGAAGCATATTCATCGAGTCTGATATGATAATCGTATGGGCATCCTGTTGATCAGTCACACATGACATTGCCCTGGAGACATAGGTGATATCCATAATCCTGCTCGATGTCGTTGTCTCGAAAGCCCCGCAGTCCTCATGAAGTGTGCGACCGTTTCGTTGTGCTGAGTAAGCCCATAATGATCTGGTACCACGTTTGACAGAGCCATCAGTGTAGATAATGATATCACCTCGATGAGAGATATATATCACCTCGATATATAAATCGATAGTTGAATAATGTTGACACATTTAGATAGACAGACAGAGAGGATGATTCTTTCTTTCTGATGTCCTTCTCTGCTTTTTGCCGCTAGGCGTAGCAGGTTTAACTGATGATCGGATTCCGAGATAATGCACGCTCGGTCGCTTGATATGGTGTGGTATTGTGGAGTTTTAAGATGTCTGTAACTCCATCAAGTGTGGATGATTGCTTGATTAAATTTCAGATTTATTGAATAACTATCTGATTGACTAACTAACATTTGATTCTCTGACTCAGCTGTATATGTTACAGTGATTGATTTTCTAATTTATTGATTGCCTAAATATTTTTTGACATACGTAATAATTGACTGACTGAGTGATTGATTGATTGATTGATATGCTGATTGATACTGTTGATATATTTACATGTAATGCAAGTAATAAATTACCTGTATGATCACCCAACCACCACCATCAGTTTCTGTATCACACAGTGCCAAGACCTGACCCCACAGCATGAACTTTTCCCTGGGGTTGGTAGATACTGCTCCTTTAGTACATGCTCCAAGTACTGATATCTGATAACAGAATATTCTAGATGAGATTTGATATGATTGGAGATGTAGAAGATAACATAATATTCTAGATGAGATTTGATATGATTGGAGATGTAGAAGATAACAGAATATTCTAGATGAGATTTGATATGATTGGAGAAGATAACAGAATATTCTAGATGAGATTTGATATGATTGGAGAGATAACAGAATATTCTAGATGAGATTTGATATGATTGGAGATGGAGAAGATAATATAATATTCTAGATGAGATTTGATATGATTGAAGATGTAGAAGATAATATAATATTCTAGATGAGATTTGATATGATTGGAGATGGAAAAGATAACAAAATATTCTAGATGAGATTTGATATGATTGGAGATGGAAAAGATAACAAAATATTCTAGATGAGATTTGATATGATTGGAGATGGAGAAACTGTAAATATTTATCATGTAACTTTTACGAATTACTTTTACTTCTTCCACGTCTTCTTCTTCTTCTTTCTTCTTCTGGAGAAAGAATTATCTTCCTGACGTCATCCAACACTTGTCAATCAAAGAGATGTTCACATAACAGTGTCATGATGATATGTCTACAAATGATGTTCTGGAGTATGACGTGGTTAATGTGATTATTAAATGATATCAGTTGTGCTAGAGAACTGAAAAAATGGTGCTTTGATCTCTCATACAATGTCACATATGGTGTAGTTGGGATTCGGGTTGGTCATGTGTCCATACAAGATTAAAATATATAGAAACAGTGTACTGTGAGTGTTATTATACAGCTAGTGAGTGCTGGAATAGAAGCAGTGTACTGTGAGTGTTATTATACAGTAGTGAGTGCTGGAATAGAAGCAGTGTACTGTGAGCGTTATTATACAGTAGTGAGTGCTAGAATAGAAACAGTGTACTGTGAGTGTTATTATACAGTAGTGAGTGCTGAAAAATGAACCACAATATCATACACAAGTTGGAGACATTCCATAACAAATGTTCAAGAAGAATCCTGCACATTTTCTAATCAAATAAGATTGCAAAGGAAAAGCTGTTAAAACGATCAAACTCTGCATCATTAAAGACCATCAGTAAAAGATAAAGATGAAGGTTGATTAGTTATACATGTAAGTAGATGCATTAACTAGGACAACTCTCTGATAGATAACGGATGAGAAAAGAAGAACTGGACATTGAAAGAAAACATTAACTAGGACAACTCTCTGATAGACAACGGATGAGAAAAGAAGAACTGGACATTGAAAGGAAACATTAACTAGGACAACTCTCTGATAAATAACGGATGAGAAAAGAAGACCTGGACATTGAAAGAAAACATTAACTAGGACAACTCTCTAATAGACAACGGATGAGAAAAGAAGAACTGGACATTGAAAGAAAAAATTAACTAGGACAACTCTCTAATAGACAACGGATGAGAAAAGAAGAACTGGACATTGAAAGAAAACATTAACTAGGACAACTCTCTGATAGATAACGGATGGGAAAAGAAGATCTGGACATTGAAAGAAAACATTAACTAGGACAACTCTCTGATAGATAACGGATGAGAAAAGAAGACCTGGACATTGAAAGAAAACATTAACTAGGACAACTCTCTGATAGATAACGGATGAGATAAGAAGATCTGGACATTGAAAGAAAACATTAACTAGGACAACTCTCTGATAGATAACGGATGGGAAAAGAAGATCTGGACATTGAAAGAAAACATTAACTAGGACAACTCTCTGATAGATAACGGATGAGAAAAGAAGACCTGGACATTGAAAGAAAACATTAACTAGGACAACTCTCTGATAGATAACGGATGAGAAAAGAAGATCTGGACATTGAAAGAAAACATTAACTAGGACAACTCTCTGATAGATAACGGATGAGAAAAGAAGAACTGGACATTGAAAGAAAACATTAACTAGGACAGCTCTCTGATAGATAACGGATGAGAAAAGAAGATCTGGACATCGAAAGAAAACATTAACTAGGACAACTCTCTGATAGATAACGGATGAGAAAAGAAGACCTGGACATTGAAAGAAAACATTAACTAGGACAACTCTCTGATAGATAACGGATGAGAAAAGAAGAACTGGACATTGAAAGAAAACATTAACTAGGACAACTCTCTAATAGATAACGGATGGGAAAAGAAAATCTGGACATCGAAAGGAAACATAGAGAAGAACTTTAGTAAGTGAGTTGAAAGATTGTGACCTGACGAGGAAAATAATTAGTAGAACGTCGGCAGAGCAGCAACATTGGAAATCTCTTCTGAAAGTAGTATATGTCAAACGGAACAGGAAAACGATATTGATACATAATTATTTATTTTCTTTCAATATTTTCTATGGCTTGTGTGTTCAGCCATATGTTCTGTTTTTCCAATTTAAAATATAAATTCGGTCAATTAAATGAACATATATTATGTGAATAATAAGTAAAAGAGATAATCAAGACCCTGCCCCCACCCTCCACCTGGTTACCCTGGAAACAGACTAAGGTTCCGATGTGGCTAAGGGGGCAGGGATCGGAGAACTACAGGTAGTGGTAGTAGTGCAAACACGGAAAAGCAAGACAGGTCCGAAAATTCCTGAATACCGCACACATCTCCTGACCGATGTCCGCAAAAATTAGCCCAAGTTCTCAAAAGTACGAAACAGCAGCGTACGACCTTCAGCAAACAAAGCAAACTCCCCCGGAGTAAATGACCGAAACAAAGGGATGAGAGATGCACCCCAAAGCCGAGACGTGGAGTAATACTCGGATCGAAAAGGATGACAGGTGCATCCAGTGACGATGGCCCACGTAGGACGAAACTCGAAGCCCTGAGGCAGGGGCAAGCAGTGCCAGCTCGGAAAGTCTACCCTCGTGTCAGTATGAGAGAAGATTGCAGCTGACTCCGCATCGGTGGCCTGGTGCATATACATGTACTGGGCAAGGTTAGCAGAGCGCAAAATATCAAGTTGCGTTTTTAGTGCATAACGAAACTACCCTCGAAACTAACGAGAAAACCGTGCAATATACTGTTGCGATAACAATTAACATCCCCGGAAGAACTGAGGTGGGTGATGCCTTACGGAACTGCCAACCTTGGAACAACCGAACAGTTTACTATTGCAGTCACAACTAACATCCCCGGAATAACCGGGGTGAGTGATGGTGTCGAATGCAAAATCCTCAGTTGCGTTGTTAGCGCCGACTGAAACGACCCTCTACAATATTTGTGCTTGGCCCCAGGCCGGTGTTTTTTCGAGGCTAACTGCAAATTGCCACGTACCAACAAGCGTCTAGAAAAGGTTGAAACTATTCCTGCTCTGAAATTAACTCAAAAGTGAAATGTAAAGCATGGTCGACACTGTAAATATCTGACAGGCTGTCCGCATCCGAGCATTGGAGAAGACCGATTCTTTACACGATGTTTTATACGAGTACGACGCCGTCCGAGGACAAGCTTACAAGCCCCTAGAAATGTTTCTTATCCGGAACGACCTCTCAGTGAGATAAGGCATAACAGCGTAACTCACTCTCTTGGCGTAGATCACAAAGCCCAAATTTACGGCAAAGCTGATCGAAAAGGCTAGATTGTTCCTGTTCTGGAACAAGCTCATAAGTGAATGGTAAAGTAAGGTCGGCAATGTAAAGATCTGACAGGCTGTCCGGATCTGAGCATTTGCGAAGACCGATACTTTACACGATGTTTTACACGTGTAAGACGCCGTCCGAGGACAAGCTTATAAGCCCCGAGAAATGTTCCTTATCCGGAACGACCTCACAATCAGAAAGTGCATAAGAACGTAACTCACTGTCTTGGCGTAGATCACAAAGCCCAAATATCGAAAACCTGATCGAAAAGGCGTAGATCTGGGCCGACGTAGCCGGCAGAAAGGATTGTACCCTAGAGAAAGTTCAACCTAGTAAATCAAAAGCTGGCTGAAACCGGACCGGCGGGCCTAGTCACCATGGGCGCACAATCGACCCGACGTAGATCACCCTGTTCTTGGCCGTGGACCTATTAGATATCACAAAAAGAATGATAAAATTGGCCGTGAAGAACGAACGAGAGAAGAAGAAGAATAGTATGTGATTACTAAGTCAAAGAGATAAATGGAATAACAGATTTATTAATGGCTATTGGGTACTAAACCGACGTCATAGAATTCTGGTCAGACCCATAGGTGCTAAGTTTCCCGTAAACAGACATCGATAAGTATGCATACTGATGGTTACCCTGGCTCACTGCTCACTCAACCCTTAGATATCCAGTTCTACTTGTACAACGTACAATTTCAAACTTCTAAAATAGCTGGATATATTCAACAACAATTTTCGTGTCTTCATTCAATTTCATCCAACAAGAGACTAAAGAACATCGTCAATATCTATTCTCAACTCCCCGACGATCAATGCTGTTGATGCAAATCTGTCTGTTTTCTCATTGATGCGAACATACACTTGCCAAGGCCAGTAGCTCCACTGAAGTCTCTGGAGGTTGGACATCTTAATAGACGAGAGCTACTCATAAAGCAGACTGCCGTTTTTAATCTCCCGAAGCGTCGACTGAGAGTCAGTTACAACAAGTTCCCCAGTAAACGGAGATCTAGAGAACCTATTGAGGGCAACATTAACGACCTCAGTCTCACTCTTAATATTGGAAGTAATTGTCCTGTTTGCTTCGCTTCGTCCTGCAACAACTACAATGCACACTAGCCAAGAAAACCAGTCTGTCATCTCATCATGAAACACATAACTATAGCTATAAACAACAACCCTACACTGCATGCTAGCCAAGATACCCTAGTCTATCATCTCAACATGAAACACATAACTATCACTATAAACAACAACATCATTATCACTTGTATTATCTGATATCACTTTTTAATTATGATTTTAGTTTTCTTATTGCCCACAACTTTACATTTCCTTCCAAGAGTAATGATAACAATTTAGACGTTGGTTTCACCCGAGTGGTTACCGGGGCCCAAATTTGGGGTGTAAAGAATAGAGCCACTGCTACCTGCCACGCATGTCGTAAGAGGCGCTAAGGAGGTTTGGCTGAAATCGGATGCACATGTCCTAAACGTGTAGAAGTCTATGCATTTAGGGCCTACCAAACCAATGTGCAACGTATACACGTTCTTGGCAAAGATCTAACATATCATAAAGAGTGATTAAAATTGGTCGTAAAGAACGAACGCAAAGAGGAAGAAGAAGAAGACGTTGGTTTTACTTTTATCTATTCA
Source organism: Arion vulgaris (assembly GCA_020796225.1). Taxonomy (NCBI): domain Eukaryota; kingdom Metazoa; phylum Mollusca; class Gastropoda; order Stylommatophora; family Arionidae; genus Arion; species Arion vulgaris. The sequence continues at coordinate 3,805,989 of CM036761.1, forward strand.
CATCTATTCTTCCATTTTGTATAAGATCGCAGATCATTTGTGAATCGATCGCAAGATTGGTTTAAAAATGAAGACATCAGGAAAAAAGAGGTGCATCATCAGTACTAAACTTCATCAAGAAACAAATTAATTGGTTCAGCCACATAATCAGATTACAAACAGACAGTGCCCATCAAAGAGCAATGTTTCTCTGACACAGTGGATACAAAGCAACAAGGCAGGCCACGCAAAAGGTGGACTACAGAGATAACAGAGATGACGAAAAACACTGTTTATACAGCCCACACTAAAGCCCGTTCTAGAAATCTCTTCTTATCCTGACGCTGTCAGACAAAATAGAATTAGAGAAATAAAATAAAGTAGATTTTAAAACTGTTTTTCGACAATTTTATAATTTGTGTTCTTTCAAATATTTTTGGTATAAAAATGTGCTGAGACATGATCACCCACGCCTGTCGGCATGGTACTTGATGATTGTAAAACTGTCTGCCAACAATTGATGTTACCAGATATCTTACCTGTTGTGTACTAGTTACTATTGGTGGGTTTGGTGTTGTCACAGAGTTTAAAATGCTGGACACTTGTCTGGAAAGTATATCAAACTGTAGAACCAGTAAGTTATTCTGTTGTCTTAAAGAAACAAGCTCTGACTCTAGAATTGTATTATTCAGTGTTAGGTCAGTGACATCTTTTTCAACCTGCTGTCTTAAAGAAATAAGCTCTGATTCCAGACTCGTATTATTCAGTTTAAGACCAGTGACATCTTTTTCAACCTGATGTCTTAAATAAACAAGTTCTGACTCTAGACTCGTATTATTCAGTGTTAGGTCAGTGACATCTTTTTCAACCTGATCGACACGACTGGTTAACTTTGACACCTGATACTTCAGAATAGCTGTAAATACATCGTTAAAAATAGTTTGTTAACTGCGTGTGTAACGTTAACAATATAGCACAGATAAAAAAACAATGTGGTTAGACATTACAGAAAATGATGTAATTGTTATCAGATTTCTAAAGTCAGAGTAAGATTTGCATGAATAGCGAGAGACACTGATGAAAAGAAAAACAAGCCTTTCTAAAAATCAGTCTGAGTACGCTTACAAATGTTACGTTATGTTATGCGATCGAGGTCATGGCTCACTAAGCATTCACGTGCGTGCTCTGTCCTCCGCTGCAGAAGTCAACCTAAAGTCTACGTTCTCACCGTACCCATGAAAAGTTGATTATTATATCTTCTCTGTCTAACACAGAGACGACACTGTCTGGCATATCCAAACTTATCTAATAATTATCGCACTCGTTCCAGTGTCTGAGACTTGCACATATCACATAAATGAAAGAGTACCGCATTTATAAAATCAGCTCTGTCCCTACTTCTGCCAACTTGAGTCGGGGCATTATTTTTCAAAATGTTCAGCACGTTCGTTACCATTTACTACAGCATGTCCAGTTGTGTACAGCCAAGTCATTGTCTTGAGATGTCATCTACGAATGCTGTCCACCCATTCCACGCGCAGACATCCAGATCCAATCATTTGAAGCATATTCATCGACTCTCTTATGATAATCGTATGGGTTACCTGTTGCTCAGCCACTCACGAGAGAACCCTGGAAGCAGCGATGACCTCCATAGTCAGACTCGATGTTGTCGTCTCAAAACAAAAAGCTAATTGCATATCCTATACAGGACTTTGCGAGTCAACCCCAGCTTTTTTAACGCTGTTTGTAATTTTTCTAGGCATTATTACGTTCAGTAGTTTGCCATTGTTTTCTGAACGGTGACATCGGACTTTGTAAAAAAACACGCGCCACAATTTGCAACCAAATTGTCCACAGTGCGATTCGAACTCAGAACGTCGGGGTTAATAGACCAAGTCACTATCCCCTAAGCTACAGACTCCACCTGTCGTCTCAAAGTCGTCACAATCATTGTGCTACTGATACGTTGCGCTGAATAAGGCTACGGTGATATGGTTCCTCGTCTGACAGAGCCATCGGTGTGAATATTGATAACACCTGGATGGGAGTGCTGATCCACGAGTGCAATAATCTCCGCATTTGCGATGCCAGGGGCCTATTCCCTACAGCAGCGTCCAAGTGACAACCCTCGTGTAATCAATCATATCCTCTGATATAGGCCCCCATTCTTCTCCATGCTTCATCTCGTCTAGAGTAAAGACCTGTTTAATAACACCCGTTTTCTAGACCATTCAGGATCGGTCTCTTTTCTTAACTCTTACAAATATTGAGCACCATAACTACTTTTGAAGTAGCGGGCTGATGTTAATATCATTAAAAACTATGACAACTGTACAAAGATCATCACAGTAATGTCTGCTAGATATTAGTGGTAAGGGGCAGAGAAGAGAAGATACGAGAAGAAATGAGCTTCTATTACCAGTTTTATCAGCACCAACTTGATATGCTTCTGTGTCAATCTCACGAGCTTACTAAACTAAACATTCAGAATTACGGAAAGAAAAACAGAACTAAGTGATCTCAGGCCAACTTTAGCCCAGCTGTCCCATGAGTCCAAGAGGTAGTAATCCAGGGATATCCTCACACTGCAAGCTGAAGGGGAAGGAATATGCTGACAGACTGTCTTAAGAGGGAGCAGGGATGTCTCAAGATGACAACCTGGTTAGCTATGAAGAAGCAAATAACCATCTCCAGAGGGCACGGCAAAGTAAAGGGAGATCAAGAAAACCAAACATACAACAATGATGATGGATATTACCAATTGTCCAGAAGGGTCCAGACTACCATAGTTCGCCTCCGGTCGGGTCTCAACAAAATGAGACACCACCTGTACACTAAATTCAAGATAGACACCAACGACCAGTGACATTGTGACTTGGCGAGTATGACGACATAGCATGTCCTACAAAACTGCCTGATGGGGGAAGACCTGAGAAGAAAGAGGTGGCCAACTTACACCAGCGTCTTTGACAAACTGTATGGCGTGACTAACAACCTGAGAAGAAAGAGATGGTCAACTTACACCAGCGTCTTTGATAAACTGTATGGCGTGACTGACAACCTGAGAAGAAAGAGATGGCCAACTTACACCAGCGTCTTAGATAAACTGTATGGCGTGACTGATAACCTGAGAAGAAAGAGATGGCCAACTTACACCAGCGTCTTAGACAAACTGTATGGCGTGACTGACAACCTGAGAAGAAAGGGGTGGATCACTTACACCAGCGTCTTAGATAAACTGTATGGCGTGACTGACAACCTGAGAAGAAAGAGATGGCCAACTTACACCAGCGTCTTAGATAAACTGTATGGCGTGACTGACAACCTGAGAAGAAAGATTTGGCCAACTTACACCAGCGTCTTAGATAAACTGTATGGCGTGACTGATAACCTGAGAAGAAAGAGATGGCCAACTTACACCAGCGTCTTAGACAAACTGTATGGCATGACTGACAACCTGAGGCAGACCATGGCCTGTATTAGAGGATCCCGAATCCCAATCTAGTGAGAAAGCAGAAGAAGAAGACTTACGGGGAAAAAAAAGTAAAATAAAACTATATTTACAGCAACTGCAGCCATTGTCAGAACAATCTGATGTTGTATTTTCTCTGCTGAATTCGATCTGACCTGCCAGATTCATGAACTCGAGCTCACACTGAAAACTTCCGTACACACAATCTGTTTCATTGTGAAAGTCCAAGGTCAGCTCAGAGTGATATCTAGAGACGCTACCAGTTCCATTTACTTCATTGATTTTGGCAGGATTTATAGAAAAACCTGCCCCATCTCCAGACACGGAAGCAAGTTTGATCTTAATGTCAGGTTGCGTGATATCATAGATGGTCATCGCTATGGCGCTGAATACATTTCCATCAGCAGTGACATCATTCAAACACTGGAGATGTCCACAGGGGTCGTTGCCAGGAGTTCTATTTATAGAAACTTGTAGACCTGATAAAGGAAAGTAGAAATATTTCAGTTTTCAATTTTTCTTTTTGTCATTTTGTATATGTATTAATATTTATATTTCTCTTCCTTCTCCTTCTCTCTGTCTCTTCTCTCAAACACACACACATTTACACACACACATATACACGCACACACACTCTCTCTCTCGCTCGCATACACATATACACACACATACCCACACACACATATATACAAACACATATACATGCACACACGCACTCTCTCTCACACATATTTCAATTCTCTTATTACTTTCTGTTCCAACAAATCAATAACATTTATATTTTAGTTTTTAGACTCAATTTCCTGCGTATGTCCCGCAAAACTGTCCTCTCCTGTGTGAGCTGAGAACCAACATGTGGCTACGCCCAGTTGACCTAAAACCTAAGCTTTGAGGAAACCTGAGAGACCTGAAGCCCAGTTCGTTGTCTACAGTAAACTAAGCTTTGAGGAAACCTGACAGACCTGAAGCCCAGTTCCTTGTCTACAGTAAACTAAGCTTTGAGGAAACCTGAGAGACCTGAAGCCCAGTTCCTTGTCTACAGTAAACTAAGCTTTGAGGAAACCTGACAGACGTGAAGCCCAGTTCCTTGTCTACAGTAAACTAAGCTTTGAGGAAACCTGACAGACCTGAAGCCCAGTTCCTTGTCTACAGTAAACTAAGCTTTGAGGAAACCTGACAGACGCGAAGCCCAGTTCCTTGTCTACAGTAAACTAAGCTTTGAGGAAACCTGACAGACGTGAAGCCCAGTTCCTTGTCTACAGTAAACTAAGCTTTGAGGAAACCTGACAGACGTGAAGCCCAGTTCCTTGTCTACAGTAAACTAAGCTTTGAGGAAACCTGACAGACGTGAAGCCCAGTTCCTTGTCTACAGTAAACTAAGCTTTGAGGAAACCTGACCGACCTGAAGCCCAGTTCCTTGTCTACAGTATACTAAGCTTTGAGGAAACCTGACAGACGTGAAGCCCAGTTCCTTGTCTACAGTATACTAAGCGCATCACCAAAGAAGAAGATGGCAGAAGAAGAAGAAGATTCAATGTGGGTCCCCGTGTCGAAGCGGTTAAGCGATTGTGGTGCGTCTAGAAGGTCGTTGGTTAGAATCTGGATAGCGTCGTTCTGTTCGTAAGTGCACTGATTCTCTTAGATTTTTTAAAATATGATTGTTGCAGGAGCTACGGAGTTCGTAATTATATCTGCTTGTATGATAAGTGATAAGATAATCTAACGAAATATTGAATATGCAAGAAAATATATTTTCAAATGTTGATCAAATTGTTTCCACAATATTAAGCAATTATAGCAGTGCATCTGTGGCTAACTGTTTAAGCAGTTGGCTTGCTTTCAGAACGATGTAGATTCAAATTCTGACTACGTCGCTCATGAGTGCATTTTTGTCCAGGGACTTCTTTGATTGATGCCGAAGCTTCGTAGATCGTGCTTTGTGCAACACTCTTGGTAGGTGGAGTGTCATATCTGCGGAGATGTTGTTGTATATAAAATATGAACAAAAACAAAATGAAATAAAACGAGAACAGAGAAACTGAAAGCAATAAAATAATATAAACATACTAACATTACTTGCCAGCGACATATATAATTTACATGTTTAAATATTTTCTGTACTGTAACCACTTTCAGGTTGATCTAATTTTAATTGGTTACCTGAGAAACTCAGAGGTAAAGGTAGTCAATATGATGTTGACAACATTGTTTACGTTGTGCAGGAGGTCAAAGAAAAACAAGTGCTTAACACTGTATTCAACAGTATACCTCATGGCATGAAATCAGGTTCCTCTACTTATTTTTATTGATAAATTATTTATTACATTATATCTTACAGAAATAGAACAGATATCTGATAGGAAAAAGCAGACAATTAAATGTCTTGTATTTTGATAAGGACAAAAATTTGATCCGATTTTTAATTGATAATCTCTATTCATAAACGGTGCTACGTCTTTTCTAGCTTACCGCTACTTATGCTCAATGATCTATAGTTCGTTCCAAAATTCGTGAACATCTTTACCGACCGATATAAAATCATCCACTTGACATAAAATCTTGATTTTTTACATTTTTATATAGGTAACAGTGGCGACCTTCCAAAAGTATTTTTTACCCACTCATACCTTTAGTTCTGTAAGATTTTTATTATATGTTTTTACTGAAATTACCGCGATGTTGATATGGTATATTTATCGAAATTTTACAGTACGATTGTCAAGTTTGTCTATAACTAAGCATTTCCGTGTTCCACATGCAATTCAGTGCACGTCAAAATCGGGAATCCGTGGAATTAATCAGTTCACAATGTTTCCTACCGACTGTCATTGGCGTATGTATGCAACATTTACTTTCATTTATAGAAGTGGAAGGTATTGTACCAGTATTTTCTGCAAGGATGTTTCTTATAACAGAACAGCAATACAACAGTACCTAAACAACAGCGATACCTAGCCTTTATACAGAGATACCTGCCTCGTTCCAAACTGGTACAACATAAACGAACAACACTCCTAATACCTGCTTCAACAAACGAACACACCTAAAAGTATCTCCACTCACATGAATCAATACACTAATTACTAACAACACAAAAGAACTAACGCCAACGTCACGAATTCAAGAACAGCAATTTCAAAACATCTATTTAAATTTACATACTCATTATTCATAAACCAAATGCAGCATAATACAATAATAATGAATCTCACACAAATCAAACTTATTGAAAATAGTCCAAATTTTACAGTTAATCATATTACCTTAAGCTAAATCCACTGGTCCTATTCCTTGTCCTCCGTAGCAGAGGAACCTCACAACGACAAGCACCAGACTTGAAAGATATCATACATCACCCAGATGCAACCACTGTAGTAATGACGTGGTCAATCAACAGACCGTGACTCACGACGTTTTTCCCGTATTGTAAAATATAATACCTCACACAGATGCAAGCACAGCACCAACTACGTTGTCAAATCAAGAGACAAGGACTCACGACGATTTTTCCAGCATTATAAAATATAATACCTCACACAGATGCAAACGCCGTACCAACTACGTTGTCAAATCAGGAGACAAGGTCTCAAGACGATTCTTCCAGTATTATAAAATATAATACCTCACACAGATGCAAAAGCCTACCAACTCTTGTCAAATCAAGAGACAAGGACTCACGACGATTCTTCCAGTATTGTAAAATATAATACCTCACACAGATGAAGCACAGTGCCAACTACGTTGTCAAATCAAGAGACAAGGACTCACGACGATTCTTCCGGACTCACGACGATTCTTCCAGTATTGTAAAATATAATACCTCACACAGATGCAAGCACAGCACCAACTACGTTGACAAATCAAGAGACAAGGACTCACGACGATTCTTCCAGTATTGTAAAATATAATACCTCACACAGATGTAAGCACAGTACCAACTACGTTAAGCACAGTACCAACTACGTTGTCAAATCAGAGACAGGGACTTTAAAATATCATCACCTAGATTTCTTTGAAGAATATGATACAACACACAGATGCAACCACTGTACCAACTCGTTCTACCGTCCCGGACTCTATCTACTCTCTCACCGACTGTCCGCCCAAAATAATAATCCCTGAGTTCGTTCACCTATCTTCGTGACAACTCATGAGCTTCATCACAACAAAATAGACACAAGGCGAATAAAACAAAGGGGAACAAACAACTACAATATAAGCAAGAATTTATCCCCTTATTCCCAGGAACAGTAATACTGTTACAGTATCATTTGTTCAATATGTCACCTTTCTTTTTATAATATGTAATAGGAATACGCCTTTGCAAACATTCGCTACCATTTTGTGTATTAATGTAAATTCTAAACTTTGGTTATCATTTTGTTGTGCTTATGCACAATTATATACCAAAAAGTTTTTGTTGTATCAACTAATCTACCTACCAATTAGTTAAACATGAATTCGTAAGGTCGTGATATATATAAGACTGCTTGCAAAAATCACTGGTATGCATCAGGTAGATTTCGTACAAATTAAACTTTAGTGGGATCATGAATTTTGGAACGAACTATAGTATAACTGGGTGGAAGTACTGGTGCAGACTGTGATCAGAGAAATCACCTTCAGTTTTGTCCCTGGACACGCAGCAGTCAGTGGTAATGAGCGAGGTTATAGACTGGCTGGCATGGCTACGATATCAGAGGGAGATTCCATGGACCGAAATGACATTATTAACTCATTGACAGAGTGTTTTCAAACAGAGGAGTTTCATAGTTGTGAATCCAACTCGCTAACCAGATTGAGATAGATGGGTGTCGATATTGGTGCCCAAAAGAAAGACATTAAATATGCAAAAAAGTTGTTAAATTCATATCCTTTACAGGGTTTTGCGAATCAACCCCAGCTTTTTAACGCTGTTTGTGATTTTTCTAGGTATTAGTAGTTTGCCATTGCTTTCTGGACGGGTGGTGCCATCGTCCTTTGTAAAATCACGCGAAACAAATTGCAATCAAACTGTCCGCAGCGTGATTCGAACTCAGAACGTTAATAGACCGAGTCACTATCCCATAGTCCACATACGCTACCACCAAATATGCAAACAGATTGATTAATCAACATCAAACTGATGTGTTGGGCTGCTGGGCACTGCTGAATTTGTTGAGGCGGAGCACCTATGGACAAGCCGATGGTTGTTTTGGCTACCTCATAACTGACCTCGATATCAGTTTGAGGTAGTCGCTCCTTCTTTAGCTAGTTTGTTGGCTTTTCGTTTCCACTTAGCTACAGGGATGGAATCCGCTAAATAACGGTGCGTTTGAGAGAGCTAGCTAGTTCATTTAGTGTCGCTCTGAGCTCCTTCAGCTCTGTTTGCCTTTCGCCTTTGAGTGCCGTGATGACCGATAGAGCATCGGTGAATATCACGACTTTGTTGTGAGAGATGCATCTTCTCTCTATGATCATTTCGGCCGCTGTACTTATTGCCATTGCCTCTGTCCTGTAGTTATTTGAGTATTTGCCTGTGGCAATCGCTTTGTGACCGTCACTTTCTTCAAGCAGAGTTCAAGCACTATTCCTCCTCCACCGTCGATGATTGCGTTCCTTGCCGACCGTAATTTTACACATGTGTCCACTTGTTTTCCGCATATTCGGTCGATATATATTTTTCTGCGGCCGCTCTTCTTCGAAGTTTTCTTGCTGCCCTTTTTAGTATGTCTGGGATTGATTCCTTAGTTCCGGCTTTTGATTTTCCACGGCGGCACTTATTTGTTGCCGGGATTGCTTTAGCTATGCAGTGTGCTAGGACCGTATGGTCTGCGATCAGTGCTTTCGCGTTTTTGTAGTTTGTTCCTTCCGAATCCGTTCATTCTTTCGTGCATAGGTGGGAATTGAGCTGTTTAAGTTTTTCCGCCAACATCAAGACTTTTCTGTCCCTTCGATCTGCTATTGGTTGGATGCTTGTGATAGTTTCATTGCCTTGATTGGCGTGAACTTCATGGCTTCGTGATAATGCGCATTGTACTGTTCTGACTATTGCTCACTTTGGCGAGTTGTTTGTTGGATGCACTACTCCACGCTGCAATGCCAGGACTGGTCGCACTCTTCCAGAGTAGTGTGCTTTGAGGACTCTGGTCTTTGCTCCCAGTGGAGCTCGTGAGTTTGCTCATCAGCATGAGCCTGTGTCTTGGTTTGCCGTACCATTTTCGATTTAGGGCACCAAGTCAGTTTTCGGTTGAGTGTGACTCCAAGATACGTTGGGGTCTTGCTTTCTGGAAGATCTTGCCCATTGACTTTAAGGTTTATTTTGTGATTCTGGTTGTTCTGGGAGAACACAGTATAGGTATTTTGATGGATTTATATTCATATTCTCCTTTCTAACCATATTACCAGGTTATTTAGAGTTTCCTGTAGTCGATTTGTTTCTATTGGCATTGACGCTTCCCTCGCCCATATTGCCAGGTCGTCGGCATACATTGCAGAGTGTACTCGCTTTGGTAGGCATGTTGCTATGTCATTGACAAAGACTTGAAATAGGCTGGTGAGACATCCTCCTTGGGGACTCCTTGCTCTAATGTGGCTTTCATGATAGTGTACCCCTGAACTTGAACCCTTGCTGTTCTGTTCTCTAGGTATCTATCAAGCCAGTTGTACATTCTTCACTTAATACCGAGAGTGAGGAGTTTTAGTTTTAACCCTTCTTTCCAAATCGTGTCAAACGCCTTCTCCATATCTACCAGAACTGCCAATGTCTGTTTTTTTCTTGAAACCATCCTCGATTTTCTGAGCGGTATAGTTACTTGATCTTCTGTAGATCGGTGCTCGAAAGTCTCCCTGTTGTACGATGGGAAACCCTTTGTTTCCAAGTGCCAAGATAGCCGTTTGTTCACCATACGTTCCATTAGTTTGCCCGTGCAGCTTAGGAAGCTTATTGGTCTGTAACTCGCCGGGCCGAGTTTAGTTTTTACCTGGTTACCATGATCGCTTCCTTCCATTCTCGTGGTACTTTGCCTATCTCTACGACATATTCAGGACGGCCAGTAGAACTGCCTTTGCTCTAGTACCCACGTTTTTAAGCATCTCATTTGTGATCTCATCCTTTCTGGGCAACTTTCTAGCTTCAGCTCCTTAATGTCTATTCCAACTCATTACTGGTGAATGTAACCGTTAGGTGACTATCAGCTTTTCTTGGCTCGCCTTGGAGGGCTCTAGCTTTTCTCTTAGTGTCATCGATTTTTCTTTTGCTATGCTTACTCTGCTGACTTCGGCATATTTTTGCATTAGAATGTTTGCGGCTTCCTTCCCGAGGAGATCTTTTTGTCTTGTTCGAAAACTATTGAGGGTCAGCTGGTGTTTTCATCACTCAGCACCCTTTTCTAGCTTCCATAATTTATAACCTTCAAGTTCAGGGATTCGGTCTTATCAACCCAACTCTGTCGCGCTGATTGTTTGACCTCCCGCTTGTATTTAGTTGCTGCCGCCTTGTAAGCAGTATTGGTCGTTACTGTCTGTGCCTTTTCTGCCCCACTCCATGCCAATTCAATGTCGTTTTCAAGCTAGTGAACCTCTGCTGTCCAATATGGCTTGTAATCCTTCCATGCGCCTTTGGAATTGTTTCCGTGCCGCTTTCAGGAATGCTTGTGAGAGTTCCTTGCCACGTATCGCATGTTTTTCTTTTCATGCATGAATGCGTTCAACATTAGCATCTGTCAGTGCCCTATACTTTTTCCAATTTGCTTTTTTGTAGTTCCACCGTGGCAACCATATTTTGGGCTCAGGTACAAATGTTAGGTCTACTTGCAGCTTTACGGCCCAACGGTCACTATCTCCGAGATGCTTCGGGACCGTGCGTACTGTTTTGGTGTATAAGTCACTTGTTGCGAAGGCCAAATCGGGTGTGCTAGTCGTATGCCACCTTCTCGAGTAGAAGGTGGGAGGGTCGTCTGGAGCTTTGATGAGGATCATGTTGTTCTCATCTCCCAGTCTTCCACTTCTACGCCTCTGCTGTTCGTTCTGGGTAGACCCATATTTCTGAGTGGCTGTTGAATCGCGACCACCATGCATGCTGTATCATTGAAACTCCTTGCAACGTGTGACAGCGAGATGTCACTTGGGCAGTATAGGTTATATAGAAGAATCTGCATTTATCCACAATTAATTTGGACGCCTATGATCTCTGCTACGCCGGCACTTCCTGTGGTTTCATCCACTTGCTTTGCTGGAATGCCGTTTCGTACTAGGGTGAGGACTCCACCCTTGTGACCTTCCCGGTCTAGTCTGAAGGTTTGGTATCCTCTGATCCCGAATCTGTGTTGTGCATTTAGATGAGTTTCTTGTATGCATCTATTCTATTGAACTGAGTCCGACATGTATCCCTTCTCTTAGCAAAGTTCTTTTCAGGGGTTTTCCTTACGTGCATCCTTCCTTTCTTGAACCATGTGTCTCCAACTTCAATGTTTGCTTTGTCTCCCACTTCAAAGTCTGCTTTGTGACCATTTTTTTCTTCTAAGTCCAACATATCTCCATCTTCTTTCTTATAACATATATTACTAGTAGTTGACTAGACATTTCTTATGGCAATCATTCTCATGAAGTCGTCTCATTTTTGTTCATTATATTTCAGACATCTATTTTCAAATGCATTCAAATTACTTTCAATATCGTTAGTCATTTTCCAACTCTCGCTGGCATATGTTAGGATTAATGCAACATTTGAATTGAAATATTCGTAATTTAGTTTTAACACTATATAACTTTAAATTCCATATTTTATTTAGACTTTTAAAAGTTAATCTTGCTTTGACAATTCGTAGAATAATTTATGTTTTAGTATTTCCGATAAATTAAAAGTGTTAACCAAATAGGTGAACTGCTTTATTTAAAAAGAAAAATTTGTTGATTCCAGCGTGATGTCTGCATTATATTTCATTATCTTCTGTATTATATTTCCTCATCTTCTGTATTATATTTCCTTATCTTCTGTATTATATTTCCTCATCTTCTGTATTATATTTCCTCATCTTCTGTATTATATTTCATCATCTTCTGTATTATATTTTCTCATCTTCTGTATTATATTTCATCATCTTCTGTATTATATTTCCTTATCTTCTGTATTATATTTCTATCTTCTGTATTATTTCATCATCTTCTGTATTATATTTCCTTATCTTCTGTATTATATTTCTTATCTTCTGTATTATATTTCCATCTTCTGTATTATATTTCTATCTTCTGTATTATATTTCATCATCTTCTGTATTATATTTCATCATCTTCTGTATTATATTTCCTTATCTTCTGTATTATATTTCCTATCTCTGTATTATATTTCCTTATCTTCTGTATTATATTTCCTTATCTTCTGTATTGTATTTCCTCATCTTCTGTATTATATGTCCTTATCTTCTGTATTATATTTCATCATCTTCTTGTATTATATTTCTTATCTTCTGTATTATATTTCTTATCTTCTGTATTGTATTTCCTCATCTTCTGTATTATATTTCCTTATCTTCTGTATTATATTTCTCATCTTCTGTATTATATTTCTCATCTTCTGTATTATATTTCATCATCTTCTGTATTATATTTTCTCATCTTCTGTATTATATTTCATCATCTTCTGTATTATATTTTCTTATCTTCTGTATTATATTTCCTTATCTTCTGTATTGTATTTCCTCATCTTCTGTATTATATTTCCATATCTTCTGTATTATATTTCCTTATCTTCTGTATTATATTTCCTTATCTTCTGTATTATATTTCCTTATCTTCTGTATTATATTTCCATATCTTCTGTATTATATTTCCTTATCTTCTGTATTATATTTCTTATCTTCTGTATTATATTCCTTATCTTCTATTATTATATTTCATCATCTTCTGATTATATTTCCTCATCTTCTGTATTATATTTCCTCATCTTCTGTATTATATTTCTTATCTTCTGTATTATATTTCTCATCTTCTGTATTATATTTCCTCATCTTCTTGTATTATATTTCATCATCTTCTTTATATTTTCTTATCTTCTGTATTATATTTCATCATCTTCTGTATTATATTTCATCATCTTCTGTATTATATTTCATCATCTTCTGTATTATATTTCCTTATCTTCTTTTGTATTTCCTCATCTTCTGTATTATATTTCCTCATCTTCTGTATTATATTTCTTATCTTCTGTATTGTATTTCTCATCTTCTGTATTATATTTCCTCATCTTCTGTATTATATTTCCTCATCTTCTGTATTATATTTCATCATCTTCTTTATTATATTTCCTTATCTTCTGTATTATATTTCCTCATCTTCTGTATTATATTTCCTCATCTTCTGTATTATATTTCATCATCTTCTTTATTATATTTCCTCATCTTCTGTATTATATTTCCTTATCTTCTGTATTATATTTCATCATCTTCTGTATTATATTTCCTTATCTTCTGTATTATATTTCCTCATCTTCTGTATTATATTTCCTTATGTTCTGTATTATATTTCCTTATCTTCTGTATTATATTTCCTTATCTTCTGTATTATATTTCCTTATCTTCTGTATTATATTTCCTCATCTTCTGTATTATATTTCTTATCTTCTGTATTATATTTCCTCATCTTCTGTATTATATTTCCTTATCTTCTGTATTATATTTCATCATCTTCTGTATTATATTTCCTTATCTTCTGTATTATATTTCTTATCTTCTGTATTATATTTCCTTATGTTCTGTATTATATTTCCTTGTCTTCTGTATTATATTTCCTTATCTTCTGTATTATATTTCCTTATCTTCTGTATTATATTCCTCATCTTCCGATTATATTTTTTCATCTTCTGTATTATATTTCTTATCTTCTTATATATTTCCTTATCTTCTGTATTATATTTCCTTATCTTCTGTATTATATTTCCTCATCTTCTGTATTATATTTTCTCATCTTCTATATTATATTTCCTTTTCTTCTGTATTATATTTCCTCATCTTCTGTATTATATTTTTATCTTCTGTATTATTTTTATCTTCTGTATTATATTTCTCATCTTCTGATTATATTTTCTCATCTTCTTGTATTATATTTCCTTATCTTCTGTATTATTTCCACATCTTCTGTATTATATTTCCTCATCTTCTGTATTATATTTCCTCATCTTCTGTATTATATTTCCTCATCTTCTGTATTTATTCTTATCTTCTGTATTATATTTTCTCATCTCTGTATTATATTTCATCATATTCTGTATTATATTTCATCATATTCTGTATTTTATTTCCTCATCTTCTGTATTATATTTCATTATCTTCTGTATTATATTTTCTCATCTTCTGTATTATATTTCATCATATTCTGTATTATATTTCCTTATCTTCTGTATTTTATTTCCTCATCTTCTGTATTATATTTCATTATCTTCTGTATTATATTTTCTTATCTTCTGTATTATATTTCATTATCTTCTGTATTATATTTCATTATCTTCTTATTATTTTTCTTATCTCCTGTATTATATTTCTCATCTTCTGTATTATATTTTCTTATCTTCTGTATTATATTTCCTTATCTTCTGTATTATATTTTCTCATCTTCTGTATTATATTTTCTCATCTTCTGTATTATATTTCCTTATCTTCTGTATTATATTTCCATATCTTCTGTATTATATTTTCTCATCTTCTGTATTATATTTCCTTATCTTCTGTATTATATTTCCATATCTTCTGTATTATATTTCCTTATCTTCTGTATTATATTTCATTATCTTCTGTATTATATTTCCTTATCTTCTGTATTATTTTTATCTTCTGTATTATATTTCCATATCTTCTGTATTATATTTCCTTATCTTCTGTATTATATTTCATTATCTTCTGTATTATATTTTCTTATCTCCTGTATTATATTTCCTCATCTTCTGTATTATATTTTCTTATCTTCTGTATTATATTTCTATCTTCTGATTATATTTCCATCTTCTGTATTTTATTTCCCATCTTCTGTATTATATTTCATTATCTTCTGTATTATATTTCCTTATCTTCTGTATTATATTTCTATTTCATTTTATTTTATCATCTTCTGTTTTATATTTTCATCTTCTGTATTATATTTCTTATCTTCTGTTTTATTTCCTCATCTTCTGTATTATATTTCACATCTTCTGTATATATTTCATTATCTTCTGTATTATATTTTCTCATCTTCTGTATTATATTTCATCATATTCTGTATTATATTTTTCTTATCTTTCTATTATATTTCTATCTTCTGTATTATATTTCATTATCTTCTGTATTTATTTTCATCTTCTGTATTATATTCCTCATCTTCTGTATTATATTTTCTTATCTTCTGTATTATATTTCATTATCTTCTGTATTATATTTCATTATCTTCTGTATTATATTTTCTTATCTTCTGTATTATATTTCATCATATATCTTGTATTATATTTTCTTATCTTCTGTATTATATTTTCTTATCTTCTGTATTATATTTCATTATCTTCTGTATTATATTTTCTTATCTCCAGTATTATATTTCCTCATCTTCTGTATTATATTTTCTTATCTTCTGTATTATATTTTCTTATCTTCTGTATTTTATGTCCTATCTTCTGTATTATATTCTATCTTCTTATTATATTTCATTATCTTCTGTATTATATTTTTCATCTTCTATATTATATTTCCTTATCTTCTGTATTATATTTTCTTATCTTCTGTATTATATTTCCTTATCTTCTGTATTATATTTTCTCATCTTCTGTATTATATGTCCTTATCTTCTGTATTTTATTTCCTCATCTTCTGTATTATATTTCCTTATGTTCTGTATTATATTTCCTTATCTTCTGTATTATATTTCCTTATCTTCTGTATTATATTTCCTCATCTTCTGTATTATATTTCTTATCTTCTGTATTATATTTCCTCATCTTCTGTATTATATTTCTTATCTTCTGTATTAGATTTCCTTATCTTCTGTATTATATTTCCTTATCTTCTGTATTATATTTCCTTATCTTCTGTATTATATTTCATCATCTTCTGTATTATATTTTCTCATCTTCTGTATTATATTTCATCATCTTCTGTATTATATTTCCTCATCTTCTGTATTATATTTCCTTATCTTCTGTATTATATTTCATCATCTTCTGTATTATATTTCATCATCTTCTGTATTATAATTCATCATCTTCTGTATTATATTTCCTCATCTTCTGTATTATATTTCCTCATCTTCTGTATTATATTTCCTTATCTTCTTTATTATATTTTCTCATCTTCTGATTATATTTCTCATCTTCTGATTATATTTCTCATCTTCCATTATATTTCTTATCTTCTAGTATTATATTTCATCATCTTCTTTATTATATTTCCTTATCTTCTGTATTATATTTTCTATCTTTCTGTATTATATTTCATCATATTTGTATTATATTTTCATCTTCTGTATTATATTTCTTATCTTCTTAGATTATATTTTCTCATCTTCTGTATTATATTTCCTCATCTTCTGTATTATATTCTATCTTCTGTATTATATTTCATCATCTTCTGTATATATTTCTCATCTTCTGTATTATATTTCATCATATTCTGTATTATATTTCCTTATCTTCTGTATTATATTTCATCATCTTCTGTATTATATTTCCTCATCTTCTGTATTATATTTTCTTATCTTCTGTATTATATTTTCTCATCTTCTGTATTATATTTCCTTATCTTCTGTATTATATTTCCTTATCTTCTGTATTATATTTCATCATCTTCTGTATTATATTTTCTTATCTTCTGTATTATATTTTCTTATCTTCTGTATTATATTTTCTCATCTTCTGTATTATATTTCATCATCTTCTGTATTATATTTCATCATCTTCTGTATTATATTTTCTCATCTTATGTATTATATTTCATCATATTCTGTATTATATTTCCTTATCTTCTGTATTTTATTTCATCATCTTCTGTATTATATTTTCTTATCTCCTGTATTATATTTCCTTATCTTCTGTATTATATTTCCCATCTTCTGTATATATTTCTTACTTCTGTATTATATTTTATCTCCTGTATTATATTTCTCCTCATCTTCTGTATTATATTTCCTCATCTTCTGTATTATATTTCCTTATCTTCTGTATTATATTTTCTCATCTTCTGTATTATATTTCCTCATCTTCTGTATTATATTTCCTTATCTTCTGTATTATATTTCATCATCTTCTGTATTATATTTCCTAATCTTCTGTATTATATTTCATCATATTCTGTATTATATTTCCTTATCTTCTGTATTATATTTCATCATCTTCTGTATTATATTTCATCATCTTCTGTTTTATATTTCTCATCTTTTTGTATTATATTTCTCATCGTCTGTATTATATTTCCTCATCTTCTGTATTATATTTCCTCATCTTCTGTATTATATGTCCTTATCTTCTGTATTATATTTCCTTATCTTCTGTATTATATTTCTATCTTCTGTATTATATTTCTTATGTTTGTATTATATTTTCTATCTTCTGTATTATATTTTCTCATCTTCTGTGTTATATTTCATCATCTTCTGTATTATATTTCCTCATCTTCTGTATTATATTTTCTTATCTTTGTATTATATTTCATCATCTTCTGTATTATATTTCATCATATTCTGTATTATATTTCATCATCTTCTTTATTATATTTTCTTATCTTCTGTATTATATTTCCTCATCTTCTGTATTATATTTTCTCATCTTCTGTATATATTTCCTATCTTCTGTATATATTTCCATATCTTCTGTATTATATTTCTCATTTTTCTGTATATATTTCATCATCTTCTGTATTATATTTCATCATCTTTGTATATATTTCCTCATCTTCTGTATTATATTTCATCTTCTGTATTATATTTCCATATCTTCTGTATTATATTTTCTTATCTTCTGTATTATATTTCATCATCTTCTGTATTATATTTCATCATCTTCCGTATTATATTTCCTCATCTTCTGTATTACATTTCCTCATCTTCTGTATTATATTTTCTTATCTTCTGTATTATATTTCATCATATTCTTATTATATTTCTCATCTTCTCTATTATATTTCATCATCTTCTGTTTTATATTTCCTCATCTTCTGTATTATATTTCCTCATCTTCTGTATTATATTTCTTATCTTCTGTATTATATTTCTCATCTTCTGTATTATATTTCATCATATTCTGTATTATATTTCCTTATCTTCTGTATTTTATTTCATCATCTTCTGTATTATATTCCTATCTTTATTATATTTATCTTCTGTATTATATTTCCACATCTTCTGTATTATATTTCATTATCTTCTGTATTATATTTCCTTATCTCTGTATTATATTCCTCATCTTCTGTATTATATTTCTCATCTTCTGTATTATATTTTCTTATCTTCTGTATTATATTTCATCATCTTCTGTATTATATTTCATCATCTTCTGTATTATATTTCCTTATCTTCTGTATTATATTTCATCATCTTCTTTATTATATTTCCTCATCTTCTGTATTATATTTCATCATATTCTGTATTATATTTCCTTATCTTCTGTATTATATTTCATCATCTTCTGTATTATATTTCATCATCTTCTGTTTTATATTTCCTCATCTTTTGTATTATATTTCCTCATCGTCTGTATTATATTTCCTCATCTTCTGTATTATATTTCCTCATCTTCTGTATTATATGTCCTTATCTTCTGTATTATATTTCCTTATCTTCTGTATTATATTTCCTATCTCTGTATTATATTTCTTATGTTCTGTATTATATTTCTTATCTTCTGTATTATATTTTCTCATCTTCTGTGTTATATTTCATCATCTTCTGTATTATATTTCCTCATCTTCTGTATTATATTTTCTTATCTTTGTATTATATTTCATCATCTTCTGTATTATATTTCATCATATTCTGTATTATATTTCATCATCTTCTTTATTATATTTTCTTTATCTTCGTATTATATTTCTCATCTTCTGTATTATATTTCCTCATCTTCTGTATTATATTTCCTTATCTTCTGTATTATATTTCCATATCTTCTGTATTATATTTCCTCATCTTCTGTATTATATTTCATCATCTCTGTATATATTCATCATCTTCTGTATTATATTTCTCATCTTCTGTATTATATTTCCTTATCTTCTGATTATATTTCCAATCTTCTGTATTATATTTTCTTATCTTCTGTATTATATTTCATCATCTTCTGTATTATATTTCATCATCTTCCTGTATTATATTTCTCATCTTCTGTATTACATTTCTCATCTTCTGTATTATATTTTCTTATCTTCTGTATTATATTTCATCATATTCTGTATTATATTTCCTCATCTTCTCTATTATATTTCATCATCTTCTGTTTTATATTTCCTCATCTTCTGTATTATATTTCCTCATCTTCTGTATTATATTTTTCATCTTCTGTATTATATTTCATCATCTTCTGTATTATATTTCCTTATCTTCTGTATTATATTTCATCATCTTCTGTATTATATTTCTTATCTTATGTATTATATTTCCATATCTTCTTATTATATTTCCTCATCTTCTGTATTATATTTTTCTTATCTTTGTATTATATTTCATCATCTTCTGTATTATATTTCATCATCTTCTGTATTATATTTCCTCATCTTCTGTATTATATTTCCTCATCTTCTGTATTATATTTTCTTATCTTCTGTATTATATTTCATCATCTTCTGTATTATATTTCATCATCTTCCGTATTATATTTCCTCATCTTCTGTATTATATTTCCTTATCTTCTGTATTATATTTCTTATCTTCTGTATTATATTCCTTATCTTCTGTATTATATTTCTTATCTTCTGTATTATATTTCCTGATCTTCTGTATTATATTTCCTTATCTTCTGTATTATATTTTCTCATCTTCTGTATTTTATTTCCTCATCTTCTGTATTATATTTCATCATCTTCTGTATTATATTTCATCATCTTCTGTATTATATTTCCTTATCTTCTGTATTATATTTCTTATCTTCTGTATTATATTTCATCATATTCTGTATTATATTCCTCATCTTCTGTATTATATTTCATCATCTTCTGCATTATATTTCCTCATTTTCTGTATTATATTTAATTAAAAGAAATATATACCTCCGAGTTACATTACATTAAACGCATTTTCTCGAAATTTCTAACATAAATTTGTTTTTTGATTATAAACAATTTAATCATCTACAAAAGTTATCAAGTTATAACAACAAAAGTTATAAAGTTATAACAACAAAAGTTATCAAGTTATAACAACAAAAGTTATCAAGTTATAACAACAAAAGTTATCAAGTTATAACAACAAAAGTTTCAGTTATAACTACAAAGTTATCAAGTTATAACTACAAAGATTCAAGTTATAACAACAAAAGTTATCGTTATAACAACGTAAGTCAGTTATAAAAACAAAGTTGTCAGTTATACAATAAAAGTCATTGTATAACAAAGTGTGAGTTATAACAACAAATAACTTTATATATGAATCATTGTACATGACCTTGACTGCCAGAGATAAGAACTAGAGAACAATGCATGTCGAAGAGATCTGAGTCTTCATAATTTCACTGAAAAATAGATCATATTTGACTATTACAAAGTAGATGTCTACTGTCTAAATGTCTATAAGTGAAATATGAAAATTTCAGAGTACAATAACGATGTAAGATTTCTCTGTCCAGTCTACAATAAGCTGTGAAGATATTCCAGGTACTTCAATTCTCTCACTTGTTTTAGTCGTTTGTCATTATTTGTATGTTGATATCTTTATGTTCTCTGTTTACAGTCATGAATTCTGTCTTTTGAATGTTGATCTTCATGTTGTATTTGAGGCAGCTATTGTTGAGTAAGTTATGTCTCTTGAAGCTGTTCACTATTGTTATAGGAATGGTCACTGGTCGTCAGGAAAGAGGAGTTAATTTTGTTGGTCTACGTTCAGTGATGTTTCATCTATTTTAGTGAATACCAGAAACCAGCAAGTCAATATATATACATACTAACTTACCCCAATCTTGAAACAACACCATACATACCAACTTATTCCAATCTTGAAACACCAGCAATTCCAGTAGAGACTACAAGAGAGATTATAATGCAATCTTTATACTAACTCTGTGATATCAGTGCCAAACATAGGCACTGATAAACAACAAAAGGAAGGAATTACAGCTGTGAAATGAGTTGTCCAATCTCTAGTGAAACTAGACTTACTTTGTAGAAATCGTAAAGTGATAATGAATATGTTCAGCGTACTGTAGTTCACATTATAAGATAAGATGGCACACGATTCTGCGTTATCGTTTATATATATATCTATATTTCTAAATTATAAAACTGAGTGTCTGTGTGTGTGTGTCACAAGAATAACTTGAAAACGTCCAACTCTGCAATCTAGAAATTTGGAAAGCTTATTCCTACATAGATTTGTAGGTCACTGCGATGATTTTCAATTTTTACATTGCTTTCATTACTGAGTTAGAGTTATTTAAAAAATGTATTTATTTTATAGCTTGTTCAGTCTACTGTTATAGTAGGTTATTTAACATGTGGGGCAGTAAACGAGGGAAATGTTTGCCCCATTTATATCGATCTCTTTCATCATAGAAGATTTCAACAGCGGTACACTAATTCTTAACTCTGACAGTTTGAAGAAGATTTCAACAGCAGTACATACATTCCTTAACTCTGGCAGTTTGATGAAGAGTTTATTGAAATATTTGCTGAATTTTACTGTGCAGCGGCTTTGCAACCTGCTCTTATCAATGTTCAACTGTCAGAATTTCTTTAAAATGCTCATCTTGAACACACTACCAACGTTTTGTCGTATGTCTCCAATAACCTAGCAGCTTGTTTTTCACATACATTGAAACCAGTAACTCTCTTCTAAGTATGTGCAAGTCTATCATTAAGACATGCTATAGCTGTCGTAGTCTCCATATCATTCCCATTATAGTAAGCTCTCTCTCACTTTTGTATCTTTTAAACTCTGATTGGATCATAGGTCCACAACAAAATCCTGCCAAGTCTTCTTATCTTGAGCTATCTTGCAGTTATTTCCATCTCCATCCAGCTCCTCCTTCTATCTCTTCTGGAAAACATGGTACTGGCAAAATTAATGAAAATGGACAACGCTACGGGAGATATGCAACTACAACAACCTTTGCATCACAAACACTTCTTTAATACAAACCCTGCCACAAGGTGTCCTGAAACACTCACGTTCACATAGATGGCATCAAATAGATCTAGTTATAACGAGGAAAAATTTGCACAACAGTGTGCTCAGCACTGTAGCTACCATAGTGCTGACTGTGACACTGACCATTCACTGATATGTAGCAAAGTTAGGCTGAAAATAAAAACACTCTACCATTCGAAGAGGAAAGGGTGTCCATACATTAACACCGAAAATATCACCAAACCAGAAATGGTACAATCGTTCTGCAATACATTAGGAAGCATTCTCCAAAGCACACAAAGGAAATGCGAAACAAAGTGGTCCTACATCCGGGATGCCATATATAATTCGGCCAAAACCACCTTTGGCACCCGAGATAAGCAAAACCCTGATTGGTTTGCTGCAAACATATTAGAGCTGGAGCCTGTCATAGCAGAAAAAGGAACTGCCCTTCTGAACCATAAATACAATCCAAGTGTCAGTCATTTCTTGCCTTACTCTTAGATCTGCAAGAAGTGTCGCAAAAACAGCCAGGCGATGCGCGAACGACTGCTGGCAGGAGTTATGTAGAAATATCCAGCTCTCCTTTGATACAGGAACATAGGGTGTTCATGAGGGCATTAGAAGGCCTTCGGCCCAACTATCAAAAAGACTGCACCTCTTGAAACAAACAGAGGACTTTCTAATCGATCAGATAAGAAACAGATGGAGCGCTGGGTGGAAAATTATCTAGAGTTATTTTCCCCCCAAATATGTAACTGACATCGCGTTCGATGAAATTAAAGCCCCTTTCCGACCTTGAGCAAATTAGACCAGATGCCCTCAGAGGCAGAAATCAGTATGCGATGACACTGGCAAACGGGAAAGCAACTGAAAGGACGGCATCCCTGAAGTAATCAAATGTGTAGCAAACTCTCTGACCAGTCTGCATGAATTATTGTGCCTATGCTGGGAGGAGGGGAAGTCCTCAGGACATGAGAGATGCAAACATCATCACCTTGTATAAAAATAAAGGTGATCGAGGTGACTGTAACAACTACCGTGGTATCTCGTTGCTCAGCATCGTGGGAAGGTCTTCGCACGTAGTACTAAATAGGTTACAAAGCTAGCAAACCAAGTATACCCTGAGTCACAATGTGAATTTAGATCCA
The DNA here is from genome assembly GCA_020796225.1 of Arion vulgaris. Taxonomy (NCBI): domain Eukaryota; kingdom Metazoa; phylum Mollusca; class Gastropoda; order Stylommatophora; family Arionidae; genus Arion; species Arion vulgaris. Next base: position 3,829,854 of record CM036761.1, read on the forward strand.
ACAGATCCAATATTGACATGTTATTCTCCTTGAGACAACTGCAGGAGAAATGTCATGAACAACGCATGCCACTGTACATTGCCTTCATAGATCTAACAAAGGCATTTGACCTAGTATGAGATGGCCTCTTCAAGCTTTTGGAAAAATCGTGCCCTCCCCCATTGCCAAAATCATAACATCATTCCATAACAACATGAAGGTACAGTGATGTTTGATGGGACCTCCTCCCGCGCTTTTCCTATCACAGCGGCGTCAAGCAGGGTGTGTACTTGCACCCACACTTTGGGATATTTTCTCCCTACTTTCCCCATGCTTTTGAATACGCCGAAGAAGGGAAAATTTCTCCACACAAGATCAGATGAAAAATTGTTCAACATGGCGTGACTCAAAGCAAAAGCAAAGTCCAAGAGTCACCATCAGGAACTTTGTTTGCCGATGATGCAGCATTAACATCACACACAGAAGAAGGGCTACAACACCTCATGGACAGACTTGCTGCAGCATCAAATGAATTCGCTTGACCATCAGCCTGAAGAAAACAAATATAATGTTCCAGGATATTAGCAGAGCCCAATCTATCAACATTGGTAGTCATACGCTTGAAGTAGTCTACACCTTTACTAACTTGGGTCTGTCATCAGAAGCTCCTCACCTCGATGATGAAATTAGTAGTCACTGGGAAGGCCTTCACTGTTATGTTTAAATTAGCAAAGGTGTTGGGGAAAAAAGGGCACTCACAAGAAACACCAAGACACAAGTATATAAAGCTTGTGTTCTCAGTACTCTGCTGTAGAGTAGTGAGACATGGACCACATATGCTAGACAAGAACATCGCCTCAACACCTTCCACATGCGCTGTCTCAGGCGAATATACAACATCCGATGGCAAGATCACATCTCAATATGGGAAATCCTGAACAGTGCTGGTATTCCAGCATGCACACTTTACTGAGTCAGCCATGTCTCAGGGTGGCTGGAACACGTGTGCCGTATGAGCGATGATAGAATCCCAAAGAACATTCTACGAAATGGTTAACATCTCTGGTCGCATCTGGTGCTAGACAGCATGGGCGCCCATTATTACGCTTCATTGACACTTGCAAGCGTGATCTAACTTCATGCGGCATAGACAAAAACACTGGGAGCGGCTGGCCAAGAGAGGCAAACGTGGCGAGGCGGCAGCGAGGGCGGCTCAAAAAGAAAAGAAGAAAAAAACATCACATGTGGAGGCAAAAGAGAGCACAGAGAGCAGAGAGAACATCCCATGTATCGGCTCTAGTCTCCAGTTTTACCTGCAGCAACTGTGGCAAGGATAGTCACTCCAGAATAGGACATTACAGCTACAAAAAACGTTGTGATTCAGCACAGAACATACTACGTGACGCAACACCTATTGTCTCCTGAGACAAAGAGGCCAATGATGATAGCAATCTCTCTCTCTTGTGTATCTTTTAAACCCTGATTGGATCACAGGCCCACAACAAACTCATGCTAATTCTTCTTATCTTGAGTTATCTTGCAGTTCTTTCCCTCTCCATCCAGCTCCTTCTATCTCTTCTGTATATCGTTAATCTCTGCCTCGACATCTTTTCTTTATATCGTTAATCTCTGCCTCCACATCTTTTCTTTATATCGTTAATCTCTGCCTACATCTCTTCTTCATGTATTACTAATCTTCTTATTCTCGACTTCCCTTTCGGGTTTCAGGAAAGTGTCTTTCTTGTTATATTCCTCTGGGTTTTTTCAAAGTGTTCCCTATCCTGCGTCATTCTTCTCTTCATCTCTTGGTTCACTGGAATATGTCTCGATTTCTCAATAAGCTTCTCATTTGTGACCATACCATACCGTCGCAGTTGCTCTATTCTGAGCAGACACTAGTTGATGAATGTTTGTTGTTCGTTAGTTATTACTTTAGTTGTTGCATGTTTCTAACACTAACATCAGAACTGCTTTAACAATGAAGTTAAATATTCTAATATTGGTTCTAACATCAGAACTGCTTTAACAATGAAGTTAAATATTCTAATATTGGTTCTAGAAATCGATTTATTTTGGTTTCTATCAACTTTCTCGTGTAATGAAAGCTCATATTTTCTTCTGTATACTTATACTAACATCTCTATATGTTCTTCTCTTGTTTACATTCTGTCTATCAGATCATCTTCGTGTCAGTTTGACCAGAGCCAACTATAAACTTATGGGCCTTCGGACTCAGGTAAGAATTATAGAAATCAGACCACATCTACCCCGCGATCTCGCATTCCATTATTGGTGTATATAGACGAATTCATTTAAAATCAACACAAAATGCTAAATCAAAGTTATATTATGCAACAAGTTAAGGTTAACAATAAGGAATATCAATATTATGAATATTTTTCCCCAATAAATAACCATAGACTCACATAATTTAGTAAAATTGCCAACAAACTTGCAGTGTTCTATCAAACATCTATATTTTCCGGCAGCCTTTTCTGATATAGGTCAGGGAGCACCTAGTCAGTTGTCTGGCCTAGTTATCTAGAGTTGGCTGTGGTTTGACACATAGGCTTCACAAGAGATTTCCATTGTAGTTATTCTGTCGCTTTTCTACCAATTATTTCCTATATGTCAGGTCACAATCTCTTTGAGTTCTCTTTCCGCAGTTTTTCTTATTTTTTACTTGAACACACATGCCTTCTTATCCTATCCGCTGTCTATCGGATAGCTATCCTAGTCAATGCTCTCACTGGCGTACAACACACATGCCTTCTTATCCTATCTGCTGTCTATCGGATAGCTATCCTAGTCAATGTTCTCACTGCGTACAACACACATGCCTTCTTATCCATTTTGCTGTCTATCGGATAGCTATCCTAGTCAATGCTCTCACTGTCGTACAACACACATGCCTTCTTATCCTATCTGCTGTTTATCAGATAGCTGTCTTAGTCAATGTTCTCACTGGCGTACAACATACATGCCCAATGCACATCCATCTTCGTCTGTCTACATTGCTTCCCAAGTCTGTGTATGATTCTAACTTTGTCTGTCTACATTGCTTCCCAAGTCTGTGTATGATTCTAACTGTGTCTGTCTACATTGCTTCCCAAGTATATGTATGATTCTACTGTCGACTGTCTACATTGCTTCCCAAGTCTGTGTATGATTATAACTTTGTCTGTCTACATTGCTTCCCAAGTATATGTATGATTCTACCTCCGTCTGTCTACATTGCTTCCCAAGTATATGTATGATTCTACCTTTGTCTGTCTACATTGCTTCCCAAGTCTGTGTATGCATCTACCCTAGTCTGTCTACATTGCTTCCCAAGTCTGTGTATGCATCTACCCTAGTCTGTCTACATTGCTTCCCAAGTATGTGTATGAATCTACCCTCGTCTGTCTACATTGCTTCCCAAGTCTGTGTATGATTCTACCTCTTCATGGAGAGTCAGCCCTCCCCAGTGAGATCACGTTTCCTTTTGCTTGGTTAATTCTCACTTTATTTGTTACACGCTCTATATCGATCCCTTGTTAAACTACTCTTTGTGATATTATTTATGTGATCTGAGCCTAAGAGCGATTGTACTGTGTGCCTGTTATACGCATACAAGTAGGCAAGCACATCCGGTTTCTGCCAAGTTTTTTATTTGCTAGTGTAGCTTCCCTAGACCCCTACCTGTCGTCGCTTACGTCATGCCTTGTGTAGCTTCCCTAGACCCCTACCTGTGGTCGCTTACGTCATGCCTTGTGAGCTTCCCTAGACCCCTACCTGTCGTCGCTTACGCCATGCCTTGTGTAGCTTCCCTAGACCCCTACCTGTCGTCGCTTACGTCATGCCTTGTGTAGCTTCCCTAGACCCCTACCTGTCGTCGCTTACGTCATGCCTTGTGTAGCTTCCCTAGACCCCTACCTGTCGTCGCTTACGGCATGCCTTGTGTAGCTTCCTAGACCCCTACCTGTCGTCGCTTACGTCATGCCTTGTGTAGCTTCCCTAGACCCCTACCTGTCGTCGCTTACGTCAAGCCTGTGCTTCCTAGACCTCTACCTGTCGTCGCTTACGTCAAGCCTTGTGTAGCTTCCTAGACCCTACCTGTCGTCGCTTACGTCAAGCCTTGTGAGCTTCCTAGACCCTACCTGTCGTCGCTTACGTCAAGCCTTGTAGCTTCCCTGAGACCTACCTGTCGTCGCTTAAGCCTTGTGTAGCTTCCTAGACCCTACCTGTCGTCGCTTACGACAAGCCTTGTGTAGCTTCCCTAGACCCCTACCTGTTGTCGCTTACGACAAGCCTTGTGTAGCTTCCCTAGACCCCTACCTGTCGTCGCTTACGACAAGCCTTGTAGGTCGTAGTATTATTATTCTTGGCTACCATTTAACGCCTGACAACACGCATACATCTTTCCTGTATACATGTTTAGCCCTAGTTGTTTTAACCTTTCATCAAGTTGTCTTTAGTTTATCCGATCTCGTCTTATCTACTATGTCACAGTCAATGTTTATTGTGACCGTAACTAATCTAATCTCCAATTGTAACAGACGAGATAAAATGTCAATGGTTAGTTACGTTTGTTATAACTTCTTCAATCTTCTCTTTCATCTCCGTTATATTATATATGTAGAGTATATTATTTTGTGTCTTTACAGACAGTTAATTGGCACGTGTTTTACTGTGACAACTTCGAGTTTTCCTTTTCTCTCTTGTCTTTCAGCTCATACATAAGTCTCTTCTCAAAAGACTCAGCGCCCTTGCTCAATATCGTTTTCCACACAACTCTGTCATCAGCAAGTTTTTCCCATGTGCTGGGACATATAGAAAAGTTCTTCATTGTGACCTTGCAGACATTTTTATATCTTTTGTTGTCGTCGGGTCTAGGTTGTCAAGTCCCGATCACTTAGTCCTTCCGTTCCATGTGCCAAATCTAAGAGGTTTATTTGTCTCGTTTCCACGGTAACTGTTTGTGTGTTGTGCCCGAGCAGAAAGCAAAGATGAAGTGTTCTCTCCCCTTGTGCCTAGCCTGGGCAGCTGATATGTAGATTGTACCTTGTCATGCAAGTATATTATATAGGTAAACACGTAAACACAAAGTACTACAGTTTTACAAAATACATAAACAGTGACGATAAACAGCAACGTTTCGACCAAAAGGCCTTTATCAAGCAAACAATACAACAAGAATGACGAATTTCGAGGAACACTGCAAATGGACGATTACATGTGGAAACATAAACCTATCTAATGAAAATCTGGGAATATAAAAACGAACAACGAAATGAGTGCAACACAAAAAAACCGAAAGTGGAAAAGGAGAGGAACAATAAACAATATAGTGGATAAATGACACATATATGGAGCAAACACACATATAGATAACAAGGCACGAGATAAGACAGTACTAAGAAGCATAGGAATGTAATGAGTTGAGTCCAAGAGGTCGCAAAGTGCCATAGAATGAAATAAAACGGTTCTCCAGGGCGAATCGACTGCGATCATCGGAGGAACATGATCGGATGGCTGTGATCTGGACATCGTCAACTCCTGAATGACCAGTATCATTGAAAGCATTGGCGAATATCGCGTAAGTGTTGGGCGAATTGGTCACTGAGCCTCTTACCGGTTTCACCAATATAGGCCTTATTGCATCGTTTGCAGGTGATAGCATAGATGATATTGCGGGACTCACCCGTGAAACTGTCTTGAATGGTATAGGTAGCTTTTGGAAAAGAGACAGTACGGGTCTGTATTACATATGCACATGTATTACAGCGCCGACGGCCACATTGGATGGTGCCCAAGTGACTCTGGATGTTAGGCTTGAGGCGACTGTGTACCAACAAACCCTTGAGGCTTCTGTCCCGTCTGTACGCCACCAAAGGATAGTGTTGGAAGACTGAACGTGTCTCAGGATCAGACTGAAGAATAGGAGATGATGGAATAAGACTTCTTTCACCAGGGAACTATGAGGGTGGAAAGTTAAGATAAGTTTAACCCTGTCAGAATTGGGGTTCTAAGTATGTGAGAAAGGGCCTCCTGGCGAGCAATTAGCTGAACCCGATGCATGGCAGATGTAAGCACATTCTCCGGGTATAGGCGCTGGCGGAAGAAATCAAGCATCTCATGAGCTCTATCAAGAAAATCGTCGTCATCGCTGCAGAGGCGACGAAGGCGTAAGAGTTGAGAGAAAGGTAAAGAGTCACGACAAGCCTGGGGATGGGAAGAGGTATACAGAAGAAAGCTATGTGTATCAGTAGGCTTGTGGTATACTGATGTAGTGATAGTGGATAGGCTGATGGTGATAGTGATGTCAAGAAAATTGACACAGGAGGTAGAGATGTGAGAGGTGAACCGAATAGCAGGATTGAAGGCATTGATGAAGGTAATGAAGCGTGACAAATCGGCTTCAGACATATCGGTAACTCCAATACAATCATCGATGTATCTATGATACACGGACGGAAGAAGGCCATCATAGGTGTTCCATACTAAGTGTTCAAGATGACCCATGAATAGACAAGCATAGCTGGGTCCCATTTTGTACCATGGCGACCCACTAATCTGTTCGATTCCAAAGGCTTTGCTTCCAACTTTCACCCTCTGCAGGTTCATTATACCCCAGGGAGCAGCGTAGGTTACTTAAGTTAGAAACCAAATGTGCACTACAACGCATGCGTTGTATCGCGCCAACACTCACACCTTCTATCTGACTTGGATTCCTCCCAGTCCCTACTTCTACAACGTCTACGTAGTCTCACTTCTACCAATATGCTCCTTTACTCCCTTATTCGTTTCACCATCCACGTTCTCAACAGACAACTGCATGAATTTATTTGCATGCATCATCAACAAAAACTTGACCTTCTTCGCCCTGCACCTTCTACCACTCCTCTCAATTGTCCACAACTATCTTCTCCTCCCACCCAGGTTGTCTGCATCCCTCCAGACCTTCTCTTATCTGACAGCGAGAGATGTGTTTTAAGTAAGGGTCTCAAGTTTGTTCCTCTCCGTCCCTCTATTGACCACTACTCTACTCTTCAGGATGTGAACCGTTTCCACCGTGGCTTGCGACTCAAATTCCATTTTCATAACCAGGAGGACCCTCTAGAACATCACGACTCGAGTATGTTCTCCAAGTATTCCACTCGCAAACATGATTGGACTCCTAAACCTGGTGCCTCTAACGCTCTTGATCTCTACATCAAGAATACGTCATACGACATTGGACTTCTCTACCCTAAACGCCTAGGGCGTTCTAACATGTCACCGTCCGAGTTTCGTGCTCTATCACACCTCCGTCGACGTGATGACATTGTTATCAAACCCGCTGATAAAGGTGGTGCCATAGTCGTATGGAGTAAAGAACTATATCTTCAGGAAGGCCACAACCAACTACTTAACACCCTATTCTACAATAATATTCCTTCTGATGCCACACTATCCAACAATAGTAAGGTCCGTACAGTTATCAAGAACCTCATTGCCTCTAAAGACCTTCCTACCGGCGCATCATCACTATGTGTCATCGACAGTTGTTTGGGCAAACCCGCATTCTATATGCTCCCCAAAATTCATAAACTTCACAATCCTGGTAGGCCTATTGTTTCTGCTTGCTCTTGTCCTACGGAACATATCTCCGCATTCCTTGACAGTATCTTCAACCCTATAGTCACCACACTACCTTCATTCTTGAAAGATACTAACCACACTTTGTCTGTTTTTCTTCTATTAAGTTGTTGCCTGGCAGGACTTATCGCCTCTTCCTCCTTGATGTCTGCTCACTGTATACCTATATACCTCATTCTGACGGACTTCAAGCTCTCCAGTTTTTCTCGACAGGAGAACTAACCCTCTTGTTTCCACCTCGACTCTCCTTCGTCTTGCAGAACTAGTTCTCACTCTCAACTCCTTTCAGTTCAATGACCAGTTCTTCGAACAGATTAGTGGGTCGCCATGGGTACAAAATGGGACCCAGCTATGCTTGTCGATTCATGGGTCATCGTGAACACTTAGTATGGAACACCTATGATGGCCTTCTTCCGTCCGTGTATCATAGATACATCGATGATTGTATTGGAGTTACCGATATGTCTGAAGCCGATTTGTCACGCTTCATTACCTTCATCAATGCCTTCAATCCTGCTATTCGGTTCACCTCTCACATCTCTACCTCCTGTGTCAATTTTCTTGACATCACTATCACCATCAGCCTATCCACTATCACTACATCAGTATACTACAAGCCTACTGATACACATAGCTTTCTTCTGTATACCTCTTCCCATCCCCAGGCTTGTCGTGACTCTTTACCTTTCTCTCAACTCTTACGCTTTCGTCGCCTCTGCAGCGAAGACGACGATTTTCTTGATAGAGCTCATGAGATGCTTGATTTCTCCGCCAGCGCCTATACCCGGAGAATGTGCTTACATCTGCCATGCATCGGGTTCAGCTAATTGCTCGCCAGGAGGCCCTTTCTCACATACTTAGAACCCCCAATTCTGACAGGGTTAAACTTATCTTAACTTTCCACCCTCATAGTTCCCTGGTGAAAAGGTCTTATTCCATCATCTCCTATTCTTCAGTCTGATCCTGAGACACGTTCAGTCTTCCAACACTATCCTTTGGTGGCGTACAGACGGGACAGAAGCCTCAAGGATTTGTTGGTACACAGTCGCCTCAAGCCTAACATCCAGAGTCACTTGGGCACCATCCAATGTGGCCGTCGGCGCTGTAATACATGTGCATATGTAATACAGACCCGTACTGTCTCTTTTCCAAAAGCTACCTATACCATTCAAGACAGTTTCACGTGTGAGTCCGCAATATCATCTATGCTATCACCTGCAAACGATGCATAATGCCTATATTGGTGAAACCGGTAAGAGGCTCAGTGACCAATTCGCCCAACACTTACGCGATATTCGCCAATGCTCTGTGACTCCTGTGGCCACTCATTTCAATGATACTGTCCATTCAGGAGTTGACGATGTCCAGGTCACAGCCATCCGATCATGTTCCTCCGATGATCGCAGTCGATTCGCCCTGGAGAACCGTTTTATTTCATTCTATGGCACTTTGCGACCTCTTGGACTCAACGCATTACATTCCTATGCTTCTTAGCACTGTCTTATCTCGTGCCTTGTTATCTATATGTGTGTTTGCTCCATATATGTGTCATTTATCTACTATATTGTTTATTGTTCCTCTCCTTTTCCACTTTCGGTTTTTGTTTTGCACTCATTTCGTTGTTCGTTTTTATTCCCAGATTTTCATTAGATAGGTTTATGTTTCCACATGTAATCGTCCATTTGTAGTGTTCCTCGAAATTCGTCATTCTTGTTGTATTGTTTGCTTGATAAAGGCCTTTTGGTCGAAACGTTGCTGTTTATCGTCACTGTTTATGTATTTTGTAAAACTGTAGTACTTTGTTTTTTCGTGTTTACCTATTTTCCAAGTTTTACTGCAGTCTCCACCCTTTTAAGTATATTATATATAAGATAGAGATATCAACAGTGATAACTGAGATATCAACACTGAATTAAAACATGCAAACTAGGACAGTCTTCGACATTAACAACAGATTAGTGTTAACGTTTTCATAACTTAGTCTTTATCAG